>AWOL01S0017558.1:40000-58612 GCA_000715115.1 Nicotiana otophora
CTTTTTGTTTAAAACATATCATGAAACTTTAATTTCGAGACCATAAAAGCATGTTGAAGGGGAGACTTGGAGCAACGGTAAAATTGTCTCTATGTGACCAATATGTCACGGGTTCAAGCCGTGGAAGCAGACTTCTAATATTTACGCTAGGGTATGCGATCTATATCACACCTCTTTGGAGGTGCGGCCTTTCCCAGACCCTGCATGAATACGGGATGCATTGTATACCCGGCTGCCCTTATTTTTATAAAAGCATGTCATTATGGATAAAGTGTAAACTAAAAAGTTTAAAGTATATATAGAAATATGTTCTTTGGCTGAATGTTATGTTGAACTCGAAGTTATTTTTTAACCATTTTAGAGGTTCTATATTTACAGAAAATGGGTCTCAAAGAAGCAGGGGAGACATCAAGAATACCATGTATCAGAATGAAACAACAGAACCATGCCATTTGAGCTCATCTATTTACTATGGTAGCCAAGATATTTACTATCCAGCTACTCAGACCTCTAGCTACCAGAGTACTGTAAGTATAGGCAGTTTCTTTAAAAGGAAAAATAGGAAGCTTAAAAGTCACGAATTTCCAAATATAAAAAGGTATCATAGAACAGACTAAAAGGTAAAGAGCATGTATTTGTAAAATGGTAGATAGGAAGTAGGAATAGTTGTTTTTCAATTTCTAAAATGTTTTTTTCTTCTGCCTTGATCAGTTCAAGAAAAATGAAGAAGATGATTATCATAATGGAAACAATTCAAACTGTGCTTCAAGAGGAAATTGGTGGCAAGGTATGAAATTAATGTTGGAGTTATATATAGCAAAAGAATATTCTTTTCAAGGTGTAGAACCTTTTTTTAGCAATGTCATAAATTCAATTGTGTGTTTCTTTTTTGCTCTGCAGGATCATTGTACTATTGAGGCATGCAAATCTGATCAGTTTAAAAAAAGTTAGGAGATCAAAGAAGGAAATCATCACCTGCAACGAGTGGTAGATCTCACAACATTTGATCAGCCCTTTGATTTCTTTTTTTGGAGTGCGGCCCTTTCACGGATCCCTGTATAAATACGGGATGTTTCTTGTACTAAGCTACACCTTTTTCTTTATTATAGTAATTGTAGGACCTTAAGCCAACTTGTACATGGGTTCATGAGTTCGACAGGACGCCACTGTTGTGTTGAACCATATATATAAATTTGGCATAAAGTGTAAACATATATTTAAAAATCTACTTTCTTAACTTAGAATTCACATTCGCGGCGAAGTCAGGAATTTTCTCAAGGTCATATTCAAACTTGAAAGAAGTAAAAACAATTCTCAGATAAAGGGGTCCAATTATATTTATATAAAACCTAATATTTTACCTATATATACAGTATAATTTTTCGACGAATGATGGTCAATTGAGTACCCTTAGAACAATGTAGCTTCGCCGCTCTCCACAACGTCTGGATTATATGGATTCATCACCTTGCTCCTTACATTAAGTCACCAATATTTCGACACTATCAAAATTTGCAGAATTTGTCTTAAACGAGGGTTTAAACACAATTTAATGATTTGTGTTGAAACAGTAATAGATTAATAAATGTAACGATCCGACCGGTCGTTTTGAGCTCTAGCGCGTCATTAGGCGGTTTGAGACTTTGAGTAGTTTCACTTCAGGTATATTGACTTGTACATGTGGCCGAAATTAAATTTTGGGAAGTTCGGGATGGATTTGGAAAGAAAATTCTAATTTCGGAAGCTTTAAGTTGGAAGAATTGGCTAAAATATTACTTTTGAGTAAACGGCCTCAAAATTGGGATTTGAAGGTTTCAATAGGTTCGTATGATGATTTCGGACTTGGGCGTATGTTCGGGTTGAGTATCGGATCACCCGAAAGCATTCAGCGCTTATTATAAAAGGTTAGCATTTTAAAGGTTTAAGAATTTCATGAGTTTGGTTTGAAGTGGATTTTGATGTTATCGATGTCCATTCGGGGTTTCTAGCCTTGGAATAGCGTTGTTATGTCCTTTGTGCGAAATTTGAAGTCATTCCGGATTGATTTGATGTGTTTCGGCACAAGATATAGAATTTGGAAATTTGAAAATTTATAAGTTTGATTCGAGGCGCGATTCATGATTTTGATGTTGTTTAACGTGGTTTAAGGCTTCGACTAAGTTTGTATTGCATTTTGGGACGTGTTGCATTCCAGATGGTTAACAAATTTATTTTTTGGACTTAAAAAATGCTGAAGCTGGGTTGCAGCTAGTGTGATCACTTCTGCGATGCCTTGGTAGCAGAAGGGACGTCACAGAAGCGACGTCGAGCTCGCAAAAGCGAAATGGAAAGGGACTATCAATGGACGCAGGTGCGAAGATTTTTCCACTTCTGTGTGACCGCAGAAACGGCCAAATGGTCGCAGAAGCGGAGGGGAGTGAGGTAGGCTGGAGGCGCAGGTACGAGGTTTGTGTCGCACCTGTGGGACCGCAGAAGCGGAGTATTATCCGCAGAAGCGAATGCGGGGGGCTAAAGGGTGACCGCAGAAGCAGTATTTTGGCCGCCCCTGCGGAACCGCAAAAATGGTCAAGTGAGAGCAGGTGCGAGAGGTCGTTGGGCAGTGTGTTCTTTTAAGAATGAGATTTGGCCCATTTTCTTTCATTTTCCACTTGGTTAGGGCGATTTCGGAGAGCTTCAAGGGGATATTTTCATCAAGCAACACAAGGTAAGTGATTCTCACCTATTACAAGTTAAATACATAGTTTGTATTTTGATTTAAATATGGAAATTAGTAGAAATTTGGGATTTTGGTAGAAAACCTAGAATTTGATATTTTTTTATTTTGACCACGAAATTGGACATGGAATTTGGAATAAGTTATATATTTTAGTTCGTGGTGTTATGGGTAAAGTTTATCTTCGAAAATTTTTGGAATCCAGACAAGTGGGCCTGAGGGTTGATTTTATCAACTTTTCGACAGGAGTTGGGAATTGTTTAAAATGATTAATTATGGGTATTAGAATATATTTTGATTGGTTTGCACATAGCATTGGTTTGAGGTGTTAGATAGGATTTGAATCCGGTTATGGAACTTCGGAGCGAGGTAAGTCTCATGTCTAACTCTATGAGGGGAAACTGCCCCTAGGTGATGTGTTTGTTATGAGCTACTTGTTGCGGGGACTAAGTACACACGAGGTGACGAGAGTCCGTACGCAGCTAGATTCATGTTATGTCCGAGTTGACTTAGGTTCCCGCCATGCTATAACTGTACCATTTGAGTGTTCACTAGCCTATTAAATTTCTTTATTTTACATTATGACTTGAGACTAGGCTTGCGTAAAATTATAGACTTGCTATTGTAGAGATTTGACGGCTTCATGATAAGCCGCGGATTAATTGTACTCTCCTTAAGAAATTCTCCCGTGTTATGCATTCTCATCGAAAAGTTCCCTTAAAAATTTATAACTCACACGACTATTCGTGAGTGGGGTCGAGGCCCCATCAAAACTTCTTATTCTAATAGGATCGGGCCGTTCTCCTTGGCAGGATAGATACATCTATGGTTCGTGTCGTTCGACCCATGACAATGCGCACATTATGATGGGTCAGGTCGTACGCCTCCGCAGGATTATGTACCACACTCTTATGGGAGTGGGTCGTTCACCTTGGCAATAAAATAGATGTATCTATGGTACGGCAATGTTATGATGGATCGGGAAGTACGCCTCGATATTTCTATAAAATACTTTTATGAAGTCGTGCGTAATAATTGGCAAGAAGCCAGCATATCTGTGAGCTTTTCCTGATTGAACTGTGACGACCTATCTAGTAAGGTCCATTATATATATATTCCGATTGAGGAGGTAGCTACTACCTGAGAGTTTGAGTTATTGCTGAGAGGAGGATTATACCATGTATTATACTTGTTATTGTATCTGTCTTATTGGACCACTAGTAAGTGTTGATGTCGACCCCTCGTCACTACTTCTCTAGGGTTAGGCTAAATACTTACTGGGTACGCGTTGATTTACGTACTCATGCTACACTTGCTGCACTTTTTGTGCAGGTACATATATGTCTGGTGGTCTTTTGGGCTCAGAGATACGGCTATTGCGGGGACTTTACCGTGAGCTGCATTTCATGTCACGATCCGCAGCCTGCAGAGTCTCCATCAGAGTTATTTGTATTCCTCTGTCTAAATTGTATTCCAGATAGATGTTGTATTTTATTATATTTGCTAGTTGATGCTCATGCACTTGTGACACCGGGTTTTGTGGGTTCCTACATGTTTCTTTTTGTTGTAATTATGTAAATATTATCACTTACTCTGTAACAATCTATTTCATAAGATTTAATTAAAGGAAAATTTTGATTTCAATTACTAAAATAAGTAAGTGAGTTGATAGATCACTGTTAGCTTGCCTGACGGCGGGGTTAGGCGTCATCACGACCTATAGTAGATTCTGGATCGTGACAGCTTGGTATCAGAGCATTAGGTTCACTTAGGTCTCACGAGTCATGAACAAGTCTAGTAGAGTCTTGCGGATTGATGCGGAGACGGCTATACTTATCTTCGAGAGGCTACAGGGCTGTTAGGAGCACTTCGCTTCTTGATTCATCATCGTGCGATTTGATTCCATTGAGGCTTGTGCCTTTATTTCCTTCCTACTCAATCTTATGCAACGTGAAGCGTTTGTTGTCAATTGGACTCCGAGTAGTGGTATTAATACTACAGATGTAGTGCAGGATATTTTTCTCTGCGTGTTTGGGCAGGCCATTATCGTCCCCTTGCGGAAGGGTGTTCTGTCGTTTCAGTTCAGTATCGATACTTTCTATGGTTTTGAGTCTATTCACAAATTTTTATATGTCCATGTGTTGTTATCACATAGTGTTAGTGTATGGTAGGGTGCTTATTTATGTATCGAGGCAGTGAATGATTTGAAAGGAGGATTTCTCAGTGCATGATTTAGAGGTTCAACATTTAATTCCAGCAGAGGAAAGACAATTGGACTATGGATGTTCATGCTTTGGTTGATGGAGTAACGAGACTTGAGATTTTCGAGCGTGGTGGAATTTTTGTTGTGATGCGGTGTCGTCTTCCTTGATTGAACGTATTACGGTTCGCCGGTATTATGGTCTTATTTGATTTTTGTCTTCGAGGCAGGGTGTTGTGAAATGGTGCCTGAGGAGCGGTTGTCAGAGATAGCGGTGTGTAGCGGTTCAGAATCGAATTGGTATTTCTAATGCTGATGGTTGGAGAGAGAGATGATCTTCAAGGAGGCTTAGAGTTGGTCAATTTATTAGTTCGGGTGCTACAAGTATGGATTTGATTTGAGGCAACATTTGCGCAGCGATGTATGAGGAAGGACGTGGGGGGAGGTGTCTCGCGGTGGTTGAATTACTAGTAGGTCAAGTATGATAAGTGGAGGTTCGAAAAGTTGCTTAAAGAAGATGGTTTGACCAAAGTGGGAGTGGCAGAGTAACATATGGATGCTGTTGTAGGATAGCCACGTACCGTGAGGAATATTTGAGCGATTTGGAAGGCATGGTGGGAGTGACTAGGTCCACGGATTATAATTGGAATGGTGGTTACTATACAGAGAAAGATTGAATATGGCAGAGAGGAGTTTGCTTGAAATAAAGAGGGGTGTGAAGATTTGATTATCGTTATGGATGCAACATAGCTTCGAGTTCGAAATGTATTGTTGAACTTTCAGATGATGTCAGCGGGGAAGGAACATGCTTGTACAGCTGGTGGACGAGCATGGGCTAAGGAGAATTTACTGACTACGTAGTAGTTGTACCCAGTGCAGCGTTGTTGGAAGATGTCGGTAAGGAATCCCACAGGTGGGTTATCTCCTGTGAGCAGGTTACCGGTTGCGTGATGTTGATGAAGCTTCTGCGAATAATACTACTTGTTACCCAGTAAAAGGTCGAATATGTGATTGTGACTGATAATTCGGAATGTTTCATGAATAGTATAACAAGAGATTTTGAGAAATTTGGCGGGTTAGAGGTGCGAGATCATGGTAATTGAGAAGGAAGATGTCACAACCCAAATCGTAGGGACACGACGGGCACCCGGTGCCTAACTCAACCGAGTACTAACGTAACCTATCCTTCTTATCACACTATCATGGGTAAATGAACCGAAAAGGACATCATGAGATAACTAGAATTAAACATAAGAGAATACTCAACATGGGATGACCCAACATGATATAGAAACTTATGCATGCGACATACGGTCCTATAAGGCCGACATGATCATTTGTATACTCAAAACATAGGCCGACAAGGCCATACAAGTATCCTTATACATGACATATGACTACAAGGCTCTACGAGTACATAATTGTCATAGAGTTTGAGATATGTCCGTGCCATACCAATCAATACATGTCCAAATCATACTGACCAAATAGGCAACTCAGGAGAAAGTGGAGTGCACCAACACTTTCCGCTGAGCTGATAGCCTACCAGGAGGACTCTCAACCTGTCTATCGGGACCTGTGGGCATGAAACACAACGTCCCCAAGAAAAAAGAGACGTCAGTACAAATAAAGTACCGAGTATGTAAGGCATGACAGTAGTATATAAAAGACATGAAAGAAATATGGAGTAAAGAACACAACCTGTAATTCTGAATAGCTCTGTGAATCATGAAAAATTTATAAAGCCATGCATGTGCGTACAAATGTCATTCCATGCATAGGTATATGCGTACATAACATCATCAAGCCTCTGAGGATATCCCATCATATCATCTCAGCCACTATGGGCGAAATCATCAATGTATACCAACTGATCAGGTGGTGGTGCGTATATAATGTTCTAACCTTTTACCATATCCCATATACCTATAATATATGCGTATATAACGCAATCTGGTTATGGGTCAATATACATATATAAATGAATGCAATGCACAATGAAGTAAGTTAGTAAGATTTCTCGGAATGTCATAAGATCAATATGTCTTCGGATAAACTTTAGCAACTTACGTATTTTTCTGATACCCATGAACAGAAGATATAATAATAGGACACATGGGGAATCAAGAACATAGGCACATCTAATTCTTCTATGAATAAAGTCATTTATAAAAGTTTCGCGTTTGCACGTTTCGTTTGTATCATATGGTTCATGACAAAAGGAAAGAATGGATATCCTTAACATACCTTAACTCCATTGAGTCCTTAATACCTTCCAAGCAATTCTTCAAACAACTCAACACAATCTACTATAGCATAAGGAGATTCAAAATCAATGTTGAGTAAAGGCTAATTCCGCAACTTAAACTAGTAGCTCGTTAATGTAAATTTGGGCAGCATCTCCCCTGTAACAAGAGCCTCCTCCAATACCATATACCAACAACAATGACCAGAGAAATCCATCAATATATAATTATCAATAACCAAACATCATATAACAATAACAAGTCACAACTACTTCACGACGAGCCACAAGCCCAATTGGAATCTGTATACCCCATATCACCACTTTTATACTTCTTACTTTAAATTAATAGTATCATTAACATGATAATGAAGTCATTCATCAATGATTCCAATTATCCTCAATTAGCAACTTTAATCACTAGTTCATATCTAGTTCATCCATTTAACTTAATCAATGTCAAGATAACCTTAAGCACCTGCAAGAACACAATATCTATACCTCCTACAATATCTTCAAGTCGAAATCCAAGTTATACTTAGCTTACAACAGCCCTCAATGGCAATACAATACCATAGAAGTGACTTAAGCTAATATTCACTTCCAATCTCAAGTTTCTTATACCTCTTTCACCAGTTCACTTGATAAAAATATAGACATGCATAGCAATTGAAACCATATCATAATCAAGTTATTTTTCCCATTTTCCAGCCATTTATAGTTCATGGAAACAACCTTTCCAAAATAGTCCATTAAAACCCATAGCATCTCAAACTATTTCAAGTCTCCTCTTGTAGTATTTTGCTCAAATAATGCAACCAACACATAAAAAACTTCAACTACATGTAGTAAAATTTTATACTCACCTTAAACAGTAGAAACAGCACAAAATTTCAGCCAAGCACAGCTCACAACTATCCTCAATAACACCACAACACTATAGGTGTTGTATTCCCTTCTTTAATCAACTTTTGGTGTTCAAGTTGGTGTGTAAACACTTGTAGTTTGCCTTGAAAATCTAATATATATGAAGGAGGGACTAATTATTACCTTAATCAACAAGAACAATACGAAATCTAAGGTTACTTACCTTTGAAGAACCCTCCAAAACAGCCACAAGACGAAGAACTACGATCTAGCAAGCACCACGGGATTTCTAGCATTGGATTCAGGTTTTCATCTTAGGTTCTCACCCTAGAATCATGGAGGATTCATTGGAAAGCATTTAGGAGGATTTAGGAACTGTTTTGGACCAGAAACATGAGTTAAAACGACGGAGAATTGACCTTTAATACAAGCTGGAATTTTTCCCGACTTTGTGGGTCCCATGGGTGCTACGTGCGCAGTCTCGCAGAAACGCGAATATCTCTCTACTCCTATATCATATCGACAAACAGTTAAATGCATTAGAAACTAAACTCAAAGTCCTTCAATTTGGTATATAATATGTTCCAAAAATACATCATAAATCTTATGAAATATATTGCTCAAAAAGCTTCATCTTAACTTACTTAAGACTTCGGTAAACCTTTCTTATCCTTGTAGAAGGATTTCGTCCTTTTTGAGCTTATATTAGATAATCCTATAATGACAATGACGTCTGAAGTACGGGGTGTAACAACATGTCCCCTTAGAAACATTTGTCCCCGAATTATAATTCTTAAAGTCTTGCGAAAATGGGACGTAACATCATTAAATCACTTCATATACTTTCAAAGAGGATCTCATATCCGAGCTTACATCAATTGACTTATGACGTACTTTCACGTACAAAAACATGGGGTGTAACATCATTCCCCGCTTTGGAACATTCGTCCTCGAATGTTGACTGATGTGCTTATCAGTCTCATAACCTATAGATCTTGCGAATAATTTAATATTGTCCTTACCATCTAGGCAATTGTTCTGTGAATAAATTAAAAGCCCAGGGCATTCCCCCCTTTAGGCCTCTTCCCACATCACGACTTGTGGTCGGAATTCTTCCAATCTCGTAACTTTGACTACCTTTTGTGATGCAACATGTATGACTCTATCCTTTTATGCGCGAATCTTCTCTCTTTTTTCCTCCAGCTTTTTACCAATCTCTTGGCCTCACTTTGTGAACATATACAAAACTATGACAAGATGTCCCTCGGGGCGTATATATGTGTACTGAAATTCTTTGCTTGGTACTTTGCCGAACTTACGACTATTGCTATATTTCATTTCATAGCCCCCGTTATCTATGCTTATGGCTTTACTACATATAAGTAGGTTATACTATACCATAACACTTACTTCGGTTTATTACTACCTAGGTCTGCTACCCAACTCCAGGTTACTCTCTCGTTGCTTATCCTATATGTATAAATCTAAGTCCTTTAGTTCTTCCTCATTACTGTTCGTCTTAAGAATGACGACCTAATCTCATCTCATACTTTGTAACTTTTATCCATCTATTGTTGATTCACCTTAATGTTGATCCATAATCTACCACTGATAACTTGAAACTTCTTACATAATACATTGTCATTAAGGCTACGTCTCATCGGGGAACATTTGAAGTGATTTGCCTGATCCACCTAGGGACGATACTATACTTTAGTAACCGTATTTCATAGCATCCCAACGTGATTCATCATATGGGCTCTAATCCTGTATAACACATGAAATCCGTTTTCTCAAAATTGTTACTTAATCAAAGGCCTAAACGTCATCCTCTTATTTATCACCGTTACACTCTTATTCTACTACCAGGGCAACATTCCATCTCTTCTAAATACTATTAGTCTTAGACTCATTTGCATTCATTAAGGCTATACTGAGCTTTCTATAACTTACAGAAACTATCAACTCTCTTGTTTTAATGGGCTTAATCTCGAGGCCTTACCCGTTCTCATCACCTACTCACTCATCTTTTCAAAAACTTACTCTTGTCTACCTAAAACCTTGTCGCTCTATCATACTTTAGCTTGCGGCCTACACATATCTATTTATACTACTCGCAATCTTCCTTTAAATTGCTAGCACCATAGATTTCCTTTCGTGCCTTCTCAGTTGTATTTAGATGTAAGCAATTACTTTTCCTGGTCGTTCTGCCACTTGTTGCATGAATACTTGGCTTGTCTTGTCGCCCACGAATACTAGAATTTTCTGTAACTCATATGATCTTAAATATCACCTTTGATTTTTACTTCCCGTTCATTAGCCATGAAGTTTCCATTTTTTTATGGAGTGCATACAATATTGTAGTAAGACTATTGTTACAAGACCATTTCTTCTTTATGTCACTATGCTTAGATTGAAGCCTTCTTCCTTATTTCCTCAGCTAGTCTTTTAGGGTAGTACATAGTGGAGACCCTCTGACTCCTGTAAAGCTACGAGCTTATTACATCGCATACCCGAAGGAATCTTTGATGTTCTTACTCGCCTATAATTATCCTTAGTTACATACCTCCGCGCCCTTGTGCTCATAGGGTTGCTTCTAAACTGAAATTTTGAATGTCTCCCGAGTGGCACTCTCTTTTATTTCTGGAACACTTATAGAGTACCTTTAACTACCCCAACTCCTATCTGAAATATTTTCAATAATTGCGATCTCGTATCTGCGAGACTGGATTCCCTATGTTGGGGTTCACTATGTTTATCTTGCACGATCTGTTGATTTATTTGTATCCTCTTGTCTAGCCATAACTAGTCTCTTCCTAAATCCACTACAGACTACTCGTTGGTCCATTCTCATATCTATATTCTATGTAACCCCTCTTGGGTTATGTTCTTTGTATTAACTTACCTTTCGTACTGGCTCTTTATGTATCGAGTGTTCATTCCCACTTATTTATCAGTATCATCTGGTGCGGAACCCTTACTGCCTCTCCCCGGCGTCATGCTTGCATAATATTCTGGAGTCGTATCATATCTGTAGGATCTGAATAAATGCAATCTCATTCCTTTCACCTTTTTACCGCATTCTTCCTTTACTATTCCATAGTTACCTCTTCATCTTTGGCATTTGTTTTTCACATCTTCACCGACATCTTACTCGCCTTGCAGTAACCCTTCTATACCAGGGATAATTGATTTTCTTTCGCACAAGGGTGACACTTAGTGTAACTGGCACACTTAGCCCCTTATGCTTAACTCTGCTCACCGTGCTTGCTTTTGGGAAGCGTCTTCCTGAATGAACTTTAAAGGTTATTCTTTTGCTGTCTATTCTATTATTGTCGGAATGCTATCTCTGAAATTCTCACGATGCCGACTATTATAAAATCCTTCGGTCCCTAATTCATGTTCGGTTTATCTTGTTCACCAGCTCATACTAATTTCTATTACTCCAGGGTCTAACGTTTCCTTCTAGTAATCACGTTGGAGTCACCAACTTATTTCTCGAAATAAGGATATGACTTTATGACTTATACTCTTCTATTGTTTTAAGGCATGTCTCCTCTTGTCTTTTCCTTCACTTGACTATAGACTCTGTCATCGTGTCATATTTTGATTTACCGTTATCACCCATATATCACATCTTACTCATGATGCTTCATTTACTCTCTTCTTATTCTCCGGATAATATTTTTGTCTATCACTTTATTCTGAAAACTTCAACAAAACGTTCTTTCACTTTTATCTCCCCTTGCTTCATCTCACTGGCTCTTCGAAATGCCTAACATTCTCTTTTTTTTACTCGGGGCTGGAGTGATACTAAGTTAAATATTTATCCCTTCTAAGATTCCACTTCCTATCTTCTGAAATTTTTGAACATTCTAGTATTCATATCTGACTGTACTATTCTATAGTTCACCATCTGGGTGTCTCACAAGGAGATCTATTACCACATTTGCACTATCTTCGAAAATGTTAGCTAATGATAACAATCCATCCACCATTTTTGGGTTACTCTAACCCCAGCTGGATCCTGATATCCTGTCCTTCTCTTAAACTATATCTGCTGGCTCCCATATGGCATAATTAAGATAAGTGTGGCCAATTGTATATAACTTTATTACTGTTGAAAGTAATGCATAATGCTTGTATTTCTCTGTCTGAATTGCAAATACTGATAATCTTCATTAACTAGGTACCCCGTGTCCTTCTTCATCTTGCTTCTTTTACTTGCCGAAACTTGTATCTACCTTCTTATTCTCTTATTTCTTTTTACCATATGGGTGGATAGATATTTTTTCCTTAGGACTCCTTATCAAGAAGCTTACACATCTTAGTACACACATGATATGCTGAAGACCTCACATTTACTCATCATAAGCATGATGCAAAATCGAGTTCCTATGACTCAACTCTTCCACAACCACATTCAATCTTTTACCAACTGTCTTTCTGGATGTAGGTATCGTTATATTACGAATAAAATAAAATTTAGGAGTTTGAATTCATACAACTGAGCTCTACCACACGATCTAGAGTAAGAAGAAAGAGTGCTAGTCCTAAATGCCCTTTAGCCTCCTACATATAAGTGTGGTGCACAACACACCAGTAAACAAGACTCTACTAGACATGGCTTGTAGATTCCCTATGATAGAACTGCTCTGATACCACTTTTATCACGACCCAAATCGTGGGGCCGCGACGGGCACCCGGTGCCTAACTTAACCGAGTACTAATGTAATGCATCCTTCAAATTATACTATCATGGGTAAATAAACCGGAAAGGACGTCATGAGATAACTAGAATTAAACATAAGAGAATACTCGACATGGGATGACACAACAATATATAGAAGCTTATGCATGCGACTTAAGGGCATATAAGGCCGACATGATCATTTGTATACTCAAAACATAGGCCGACAAGGCCATACAAGTATTCATATACATGACATCTGTCTACAAGCTTTTACGAGTACATAAATGTCATAAAGTTTGAGATATGGCCCTGCCATACCAATCAATACATGTCCAAATCATACTGACCAGATAGGCAACTCCGGAGCTAATGGAGTGCACCAACACCTTCCATTGAGCTGATAGCCTACTAGGAGGACTCTCAACCTGTCTATCGGGACCTGCTGGCATGAAACGCAGCGTCCCCAGGCAAAAGGGACATCAGTACAAATAAAGTACCGAGTATGTAAGGCATGTCAGTAGTATATAAAATACATTAAAGAAACATGGAGTAAAGAACTCAACATGTAATTCTGAATAGCTCTTTGAATCATGAAAAAATATTTAATGTCATGAATGTGAGTATAAATGTCATACCATGCATAGGTATATGCGTACATAACATCATCAAGCCTCAGAGGGCATTCCATCATATCATCTCAGCCACTGTGGTCGAAATCATCAACGTATACCAGCTGATTAGATGATGGTACGTATATAATATCATAACCTTTTCCCATATCCCATATACATATAATATACGTATATATAACGCCATCTGGTCATGGTTCAATATACATGTATAAATTAATGCAATGCATAATAAAATAAGTCAGTAAGATTTCTCAGAATGTCAAAAGATCAATATGTCTTCGGATAAACTTTAGCAACTTACGTATTTTTCTGATACCCATGAACAGAAGATATAATAATAGGACACATGGGGAATCAAGAACATAGGCACCCCTAGTACATCTATGAATAGAGTCATTTGTGAAAGTTCCGCGTTTGCACGTTTTGTTTGTATCATATGGATCATGACAAAAGGAAAGAACGGATAGCCTTAACATACCTTAACTTCATTGAGTCCTTAATACCTTCCAAGCAATTCTTCAAACAACTCAACTCAATCTACCATAACATAATAAGATTCAAAATCAGTGTTGAGTAAAGGCTAGGTCCACAACTTAAACTAGTAGCTCATTTATGTAAATTTGGGCAGCATCTCCCATGTAACAAGAGCCTCCTCCAATACCATATACCAACAAAAATGACCAGAGAAATCCGGCAATACATAATTATAAATAACAAAACACCATATAACAACAAGAAGTCACAACTACTTCACGGCGAGCTACAAGCCCAATTGGAATCCGTATACCCATATCACTCCTTTAGACTTCTTAATTTAAATTAATAGTATCATTAACATGATAATAAAGTCATTCATCAATGATTCCAACCTTATACCATATATTTATAACAAAGAAAACAATCCACAACTCCAACATTATAGGTGTTGTATTCCCTTCTTGAATCAACTTTTGGTGTTCAAGTTAGTGTGTAAACACTTGCAGTTTACCTTGAAAATCTAATATATATGAAGGAAGGAATGATTATTACCTTAATCAAAAAGAACAACACGAAATCTGAGGTTACTTACCTTTGAAGAACCCTCCAAAACAACCACAAGACGAAGAACTACGATCTAGCAAGCACCATGGGATTTCTAGCATTGGATTCAGGTTTTTATTTTAGGTTGTCACCCTAGAATCATGGAAGATTCATTAGAGAGAATTTAGGAGGATTTAGGAACTGTTTTGGACCAGAAAAATGAGTTAAAATGACGGAGAATTGACCTTTAATACAAGCTGGAACTTTTCCCGACTTTGTGGGTCCCATGAGTGCTACGTGCGCAGTCTCTCAGAAACGCGAATATCTATCTACTCCTATATCATATCAACAAACAGTTAAATGTATTAGAAACTAGACTCAAAGATCTTCAATTGGGTATATAATATGTCCCCAAAAGACATCATAAAGCTTACGAAATATATTGCTCAAAAAGCTTCATTACAAGATAAATGCTTAGTCGATTTTTCTGCAACTTAAATTTAATTTTTTCCAAAATTTATATTTCATATCCAGTCATCATATATATTCATATCATGACTTTAAACTCATTTAAAGCATGATTAACAAGTCTCATATTCGTCTTAGCTTACTTAAGACTTCGGTAAACCTTTCTTATCCTTGTAGAAGGATTTCGTCGTTTTTGAGCTTATATTAGATAATCCTATAATGACAGTGACATCTTAAGTACGGGGTGTAAAATCATGTCCCCTTAGAAAAATTTGTTCCCGAATGATAACTCTTAAAGGCATGCGAAAATAGGACGTAATATCATTAAATCACTTCATATACTTTCAAAGAGGATCTCATTTCCGAGCTTATATCAATTGACTTACGACGTACTTTCACGTACAAAACATGGGGTATAACAGATGAATCCTCGTGGGTTCCAGGTTTATGTAATGGTAGCTTAAAGCTAAGTAGGGAAGCCCCACCGTCTACGATTAGATAGCGTGGTTGTCTGCTTGTGCGGTTTCTTATTATCGATGTGTTAGTGGATTATTTACGACTAAGAAAAGAAAACATCAGGGTTAATTCGAGCAAGGAACTTGATGAATGTGTGCTATACTTCGCCTTATCGATTGAGGTGCGGGATTTGGGAAGACTCCGAGTTTATGCTTCCTATGGATGTAGTGTACAAGGAAAAGAATTCAACAGGTTGCTTCTTTGATAGGGTGTTCATGTGTTAGCAGAGCATTGAAGTTTGGTTATGTTCGGGATCGGGTCAGAGTGGGTGACTCTCAACAACGGTCCTAGCGGGTTCAAGAATTAAAGTGCAGTGCCTAAGGATTTCGGGTCCGTTGTGTAGTTAAGAACCGAGTTTTCGTAGTGGATTGCGAACGGAACTTGGAATGTTCTATGTCACCATAGGGTATGCGGTGCAGTATGGGAGTAAAGGAAGAAATAGCTTCAGATTCGTGGAAGGTCTTGCAAACTGAGGGTGCTAGTAGGAGATGCTATTGTGCGATTGAGATGGGTATGAGGCGGTTCATGGGTATTGAGACGATGTGGTCTCATAATTCGGGTCACTCGGAATGAGTGCAAATTGAGTTTGTTATGTTGTGAATGGGGATATTATATTTCTATGTCTGGTCAAGAGTAAATTGAAAGAAGTTGGGTCGGTTAGTAATGGTTGAATCGGCATGGTTGTGGCAATGATTAGTTCCCTCGTTGTGTAAAGTTATACATGTGGTTTGTGGTTATACGTGCGGGCTTGACAGCCACCATGACCTGATCGATTTGCGAGGTATTTGATTCAAATGGCTTTGTTGTGTAAATGGATTCTAGAAGAGTTATGACAGTTTAGATCATGATTTGAGGTTGTATTTTCTGCAGTTTGGGAATTCAGTTGCATGTTGCATGGGCTCTTCGGAAATGAGCTAAGTGAAAGGATTCTAGCCAATGAAATGTTATTCTACTGGTAGTATAGGGGTTATGATGAATTCATGTATTCTCGCGTAGCGGCATGATAGGTGCAGTGAGCGACATGGGAATTGAAAGTTGAGGATCAAGGTTATGGTTCGGTGTTGATAAGAATGTCATGAGCTCGGATGAGCAGGGAATAATTCAGATGTTTAGAGTAAGCTGGTGTTATCTTAGTGTCGCCTGATAATTATTTTCTGTGGAAGGTGTATTGTGTATTGATTTGCGGATTGTGATTTTCCTTACAGAATTAGTACGGTTGGTGGTATGGATGTGCTGACTTTGCTACCTGGTGCAAAAGATCTTGGGAGAGTATTCCATGGGGAAAATTGTATGAGTATGTCGTATTAGTCACTTGATTGTTAAAGATTGAAACCAAGTATGGAGATTCTGATACTGTCGCTAATATGAGAGCTTATGCCTGGAAGGCGCCCTAGTCCTTTGGTTGTAAACTGTAGGAGTTTGTCCCGGATTGAGACGGCTTGATTATTCATACATGTGTTGTGGTCTCGTGTAGCTTATGGTATTAGATGAGAAACATGGCTCTCGAGATGTAGATCATTTATCGCACCTTAGTCGTGCTTGGGTTTGTGGCGTATTGCGCTATCCGTCTCCCCAGAGTTGTATTCTTGCACTTAGCGTACTTATGGCCGATCTTCGGTATTCCATAGATAGAAGCATTATGGCTTGATGATTATGTCCTTATTTATTATTATGAGTGGATCGGGTGGCACGCCGCCACGGGTACATTATTTGGATCGGGTTGCACGTCGCAACGGTATCATGGTTGGATTGGGTTGCACGCCGCAACAATGTTATGTTGAGTACGGTTCCCTATATCTATTCCTGCATATTTTGTTTCTCGTCCTCTGAGAAGGGTTCATAACATCTGTTCGACCGTTTTATTCGTTATGCGGGCTGGGTAATTCTTTTCCAGAGTTCATTCCTCCTGATGAGTCATATTCGAGTTGTAGCGTGTCGGTGCATTGATGGCGTCATTTGAGATCTGAGCCAGTGTTTGAAGTGGCTTATTGCTTGAGCAGCTTGTACTGAGTGAGACGAGATTATTTGACCTGAAATATGTGCAATCGGATCTATACAAGGTGTCACACCTCCTTTTTCCCGAAAGGATAGGGGGGTTTTCCAATTAAAGTGACATTATTCGAAATGGAATTATTAATTTATTTCAGAGTCGCCACTTGGAATAATTTATGGTGTCCCAAGTCACCGATTTATTTTAAATCCCAAATCGTGAAAATTTGACTCCGTTTAAAAGTTTGTGAAAACTAGAAGAACGGGTAAGGAATTCTGTTAAACCGGGAGAAGATGTTAGGCATTCCCGGGTTCTGTGGTTTTAGCATGATCGCTTTGATCATACTTGGCCTAATTAAATTATTTAATTATGTATTCTTTAGAACCTATATGTGTTTTACCTCTTTCCGTTTTTAATTGCACGTGATGACGTTATAGAATTATCTGGAAACGAATCACGCATACGTGTATTCGCTTTGTTTGGTGTGTCAAAGTCATGCCACGCGTACGTGTACACGACTAATAACACTTTATTAATCAAGATAGTTTGGCCAAAGTCGCGCGAACGCGTACCTTGATTTATTTTGGGAATCATAATTTTGTCACGCAAACGTGTACATAATCACGATAATAAATTTAAAACACGCCTAAAGCAACTAACATATTTAATAGTTATTTCCTTAATTACATGACAAAGCTAAAGATAAATGTGCGGTGTGCTATTTCCTTAGGAGAAAGATTCATTAGACTAAGATTTCTATCCTAGGAGAGAGGATCTCAGACTAGGGCTTTTTGTCTTAGGAGAATGATTTATCATACTAAGACGTCTATCCTAGGAGAGAATTCATCACACTAGGACATTTTGTCTTAAGAGAAAGATTCATCAGACTAAGACGTCTATCCTAGGAGAAAATTTATCAGACTAGGACTTTTTTTATTATCTTAGGAGAAAGATTCATCAGACTAAGATTTCTATCCTAGGAGAGAGGGTCTCAGACTAGGTTTCCTTATCTTAGGAGAATGATTCATCAGACTAAGATTTTAATTGGAAGGAAAAATCCATCAGACTAGGATGCATTACCGTAGGAGGAAAATATGAAGAGAAATGACATGATTTTATGCATATTAGAAAGACAAATAAAGGTAAAGATTTGAGAAACTTTCCTTTGTCAGCTCTTCTCTTCTCTTTTTTTTTCATTTTTTTTTTTGAACCACTTTCCTTGCACTGTTTTGTTCCTGTTTCAAACAAAGAAAATTTTGTCAGTTTTG
>AWOL01S0017558.1:65713-80214 GCA_000715115.1 Nicotiana otophora
TAGCTAAGGCGTTCTCTTGTTGTGGGTTGCTCGTTTCGGCTCTAAATCGCCAAATCTTCAACTTTCCAAAAACCTTAAATCGAGGTATTCCGACTTAGTTTTTGTTGAAACTCGTATAAAAATGCATATTAGTTGTTTTTAATGTGTTCTATGTTGTTTTGTGATTGTTTTGCGATTTAACTATTTTGTTATTTTTATCCGGACTATGATATTAGTGTGCTAAAAAAATTAGTAAAAATAGAGAAATTATTATTAGTTGTTAAAAAAATGTTAATAAGTTACTTTTTACTGTGGTATATGTATTTTCGTGAATGTTTTGTGATTAAATGTATTTGTTATTTTTATCTGGTTTAGATTATTTATTTACTTAAAGACTAGTAAAATAGATAAATTGTTACTTTAGTTTCCTCTAGTGGTATCTTGTGCCTAATTTAGTGCTTGTATTTGTAATGTAGTGCCCTTTTAACATAGTAAAATGTAGTTCCCTTTAGCGTAGTATTCTTGTAGTTATTGAAATTAATCATTTCAGCATCTATTATACCCCAAAAATACGTCAAAATAACTGATAGTTCAAACACAAACTTTGTCCAATTCTAGTCAACGATCGTAAAAAAATAACATGAGAAAACAATAATATTTTTCGGATACCTTAGTGCTACTGGGCCTCAAATATTGAGCCCGGAACCCATATGTGAATATTTAATAATTGAATCTTGTATAAGTATGAAAATTAATTATTTAATTTTATTATAGTAAAAAATAAGTGAGTCATAAACAAAAATATATAATATTAAAACTAACATATACAATATTAAACTAACATATAAATAATAAAATAACATTTAAAATAACATACATGTTGAGTGATAAATCGAGAAAATTTTCTCATCATGAACACAAGAATTCAGGATATCTTGGTGCTACTGGGCCTCAAATATCGAGCCCGGAACCCATATGTTAATATTTAATAATTAAATATTGTATAATTATAAAAATTAATTATTTAATTTACAAACAAACATATAAAGTAATAAAACTAACATGTAAAATAATAAACTAACATATTAAAGTAAAATAATGTAATTAATCTTGTTTAATTTACAGTAGACGACATAGAGGTTCCGCATTTGCATCTCGGACCTACCGACCTGGAGTTACTATTGTTACAGGGCGATCATAGGTCGTCCCACATATGGGAGGGACAGTTACTGGCCCAAACGTTTCATACCCGGAGAGTAGATGACATGTGGGGCTTTCTCAGGGACCACCCTCTCCATCCCCATATAGTCAGACGCCTCAAGGATACGGGTTTTTATAGGATTGTGGAGATCGGCTGGCTGTAGCTCGATTGGTCGTTGATCACGGCCCTGATAGAGCGGTGGCGACCGGAGACGCATTGGCGAAGTCACCATCATGATGCATGACGTGGAGGTCATGTATGGGCTGCCGGTTGATGGACACCATGTTGCTCTGCCATATGCCATGAGAGAGCAGACAGGTTTGCAGTACCTGGACAAGCTGCAGCGGCTCACCGGTGTACAGCCACCGAAGAAGATTGTACTAGTTGGGGCCAGTCGTCTGCAGTTGACGACTGTCCGACAGCATTTGGAGGCATTGCACGCTGACATCATAGACGATACACCGGATCTTCATATTCACTGGTACACGACGTTGCTGCTACTCCTTATGTTTGGAGGGGGTTTTTTCCCGGACACTTCGGGGAACCTAGTCAGCTTGAGATTTCTTCATCATCTTGAGCGGCTAGATGATTTACCCCAGTACAGCTGGGGTGTTGTTGTTCTCGGCTACTTGTACAGGCATATGTGTCGGGCGATCATGGGCACTCAGCATGACGTTACTGGATTTTTTCCGCTGCTACAGGTGAAAACATATTCGAATACTTTATTCATTATAACATACCCAGTAAAACTATACCTTAAATTTTATGTCCACTTTGTATGTTAGGTTTAGGCCTGGGAGCAGTTCCTACAGTTACAGCCACCTCTACCACTATTAGCTCCGGGTGCACCACCTTCGTTTCTCCCTCTAGCTAGGAGGTGGTTTGATAGGAGGGGATATGGACGAGAGTACGAGGCTTGACATAATCTCCCCTTGTGCAGGGATTTGTTGGATTTGCTGGAGGGCGCACAGGTAAATGTATACCGAAGTTTATTTGGCCTGGCTTCATATGTGTTGTGTATACTCACGTTTTCTGTTGTTACTTAATAGTTCATTTAGAGGCCATACATCGACGAGCTAAGAGATGATTTTCCCGATTATTGCTCGGCCGACCGAATTATATGAAGCTTTTCTGTCCCGTTGATGTGCCTTGATATTGTGGAGCAGCATGCCACCGAGCGAGTACTTCGCTAGTTTGGTCGCCCGCAGCTTGTACCGCCACTGCCCGCCTGACATATCACACATTACCAGCGAGATGATCATTCCAGGGTGGACTATACATATATGGCATGGCTAGAGGCGCAGATCGATACTTGGGACCAGCGACATGACCTGATTCCTCCCTCCACCTAACCGGACGGAGAGTGAGCATGATTATATGGGCTAGTACCGCAGCGTTACCCGACTTTTCGTCGGGAATCCCATTTATCGCGCTGGCGGTCTGTACGTTCCATACGTCGGGAGACACGAGGCACTGGTATTTAATTGGTATACTTACTTATAACGTTAACCTAGCGTTCCGTAATTTATATTTTACATATAATGCATGCTATTGGCCTACATCTGTTCCACCAGTTGGGACTGCAGATGCAGCAGCATACCGGCTAGGGAGCAGCCGCTTTGCACGAGTATGGCCGATATGTTACCGATCTGGCTTCTTGTACATTGAGGCGAGCCCAAGATGATAAGCGATTAGGATACGAGGATGAGTATATGGCGCCAGAGCAGTACCATCATGGGCCACTAGTAGGGATGGAACGTGGTCGACGTGGCAAGCGTGCCCCACGAGGAAGGGGTGTCCCACGAGGTGGGGTGTTCCACGTGGTAGGGGTGTCCCACGAGGTCGTGGGGGTCAGCGAAGAGGTGGTCCCCAGCGAGGGGGCGTTGAGGCACCTGTTGAGGATGTTGGAGTTGATCAGTCAGGTGACCTCCATGAGCCAGACCACTCTCACAGCAGCATGCCTTCATTCAACCTTCAGCTTCAGCTCACTCTAGGGACTTCGTAGGTGACCCCGTCAACTCCATTGTTGATCACGGGCACGGGCATTACGCAAGAGGATTGGGATCAGTATTTTCCTGATCTTCCAAGCCCATCGACCGTTGCTGATGATCGGCCGACACGAGATGTGAATAGTGGGCGCCGACTGACTTATGGCTCATCCTCAAGGGATGCTAGGGATCTTTCCCAGGCGTATATATGTTTGTATTACTATTACATTTAAATTTGTTTTTATCTCATTTATCTCATTCATCGCCCGTCACGGAGGCCACTTTGTGCGATACTGACCTGGCTGCGCCGGATGATTATATTCAGGAGCCCGACGAGACCATGGTAAGACAATTTAAATTTTTGTGACTTAACAAATACATTACAAATATATATTTTCATATACTGAAATATCTTATTATTCTGTAGGTTACTGCTGGACAGACGACCCATTCTACTGAGCCTGCCAGCCCTACTGACGATCATGCTGCAGCGCATCCTCCGATAAAGAGGCAACGTAATGAGGATGATCCTGATAGCGTAGCCGGGCAGGATGGGATGCGCCTCAGGCCGACGGCTGCATTAAAGCATACAGGATGTGAGGCGCATTAATTTGTTTTGTATTTTATGTATATATGACATTCAGTAAATAATTGCAATAATTTTTATTGTTTACATTATATGCGGATTATGTTTTTATTTCTCCGGTTTTTCGTTATTTTAATACTACAACACAAACACAAACATAGAAACTTAACATAATCTAAATTCAGTACAACTAATAAAAATACATGACACGGAAAACATAAAGATAACATACTACACTCAACACATACATGTGTTTGTTTAGTCACTACCGCCTATTATTCTCTGCTCCAACCAATTAAATTTCTCTTCTATTTTATTTTTTTATTCTTCTGCCTTTTTTAGTTTCTCCTGCAATGCTGCAATTTCTCGTTGCATTTCATAGATCTGGCGTTGTTATTCACTGTTCATATTCCAAACACAGTGCAAACATGATTTATAGTATTTCTGGTTAATGGGTTCATCATACCATTCCTCAAACATACAATGATTTCCGTCATTGCGTTCAAACCTGTATAGACACATCCAGTATCTGCGCCTAATATTACCATCAGACCAACATGCCTTCATAATCGCACGTTTACCACAATAGCACCTTGGTTGGTCATTGTGTCTAGACATTTGTTAATGCAAGAAAAATGAAAAATGTATGGAAAGTTTTGCTATTTGTTTTGGCTAAGCGCAGATAATAACTAAAATGCGCTAGTTATTTATAGGCAAGTCAACCCACATAACGTAGTATTTCACCGCATTATGCTTCGCGTGTTAAAGATTCTTTCGGGTACAATACAGCTTTTCCAGAAGATAGCTGTTGCAGGAAAGAAGCTTTTCACGTCGGCAAGACAACACACATAACGTAGTATTTAATCGTGCTATGCTTCGTGTGTTAAAGATTCTTTCGGGTAAATACAGCTTTTCCAGAAGATAGCTTTTGCAGGCGAGCAACTTTTCAGGTTGACAAGACAACACATATTACGTAGTATTTAACTGCGCTATGCTTCGCGTGTTAAAGATTCTTTCGGGTACAATACAACTTTTCCAGAAGATAGCTTTTGCAGGCGAGCAACTTTTTCAAGTCGACAAGATAATTATTTTTAAAAAAAATAGGTTTATGTTAGATTGTTGTACTGAAGTATTAATGTTAAATATCAATAAGATTTAACAGCAATGGAAACATAATTGTATTTCATACATTCTGCAAGATAAACAAGTACATACACTTATTATAACCACATTACAGAAACAAAATACTATGTGTATCCTTGATAGTTGGGGCACATTAGATGAACTTCCACCAGGAGCTGGATTACCACCGCCACCCAAACCAGCTGAAGGACATTTACGATGGTTGTATCTTGTTTGCGAGCATATGCCACATTTGCGCGCATAAACGGTATCACCAACATCCATTTGGTTCCATATACGCATTCTTTTTTGCACTTGTCATTAACGCAAAAACTCCTTGTTACACACCATTTTAAATGGTTCCGGCGGCCAATAATGCTCAGCACCCACTGGCTGCAACTGCCCACTATAGGTGTTTAAGTATGCAACAACACTATATTCTTTATCAACATAGTTGGTTGGCCCTAAACTTGTATGTTGAAAGCACTTGATGGCATGTGAGCACGACATGTGGTAGATGGACCATTTCCCATAAGAGCATAACCTTCTGGATTCATTTACAGTGTGTGTATTATTCCCCCGGTTGTGATGGATAGCGGTGCGAACTTCAAAAATATTTCGCTCGTTGCAATACTACATAAATGAATGCCAATGTGCTCGCTTTCTGTATTTCTCAAATCTTTTCATTGGTATTGGTATAAATTCAACACCCATTTCCATCAATGATGATGCACATGTAACCCTTTCAACAAACCTCTCCACCATCAGCTTGAATGACATCCGCACCATGGCAGTGACATGAAATCCTCGTGCAGACTTCAATAACCCGTTGAAAGACTCTGACACATTTATAGTCAGAATTCCCCATCTTTTGCCATTATCCACATGCAAAGTCCACTTGTCAATCTCATGTCGCATCAACCAACGATAGGCTCTCTCGTCTTCCTGCCTGATAGATTCCATATGCCTCCTAAATTTACACTCTTGGTGATTTGTTGCAGCCATCCACATTAAATCATGCAAATCCTTGTTGGGATATGCCTTATGGAAATTATCCTTCAGGTGCCTCACACAGTAGCGGTGGTAGGCATACGGTTCCTGCCATGCACACAAATTCTGTATAGAACTTAAAATACACCATGACAATCAGATCTTAGACAAATACCAGAACGATGTTTGATAACGTGCTCTTTCAAGTGGTTCAAAACTAGTGTCCACGTCTCTTAGCTTTCATTGGCACAAATAGCAAAAGCTAAGGGAAATATACTTTCATTAGCATCTACTGCAACGGCGATCAACAGCTTAATATCATACTTTCCATAGACATGAGTGTCGTCTATAGATATTACCAGCCGGCAATGCACAAAACCATCAATTGCTGGTTTAAATGCCCAAAACATATATCTGAATATAAATTCTGGTATTCCCGGACTCTGCTCAAGCTTTCATTCAACAATAGTCCCGGGGTTAAAGTGTTGCAATGCGGCCGTGTACCTGGGTAGAGATGCAAATGACTTATCCCAGTTACCATAAATAATTTTAAACGCACGTTTGCGTCCAAGAAATGCCTTTCTTTTGGTAATGGTGCACCCATATTCCTGGTGGACGGATGTAATACACTCTTTGATTTTGTACCTTATGGATGCTTCAATGCGTGGAATTATGACAAGAGGAATCAAGTCAAGATCCAAGTTGAAGTGATTCCCACTGAATGTGTCCATTTCACAATTGTGGGTGCCAATGTATTTACCCACAACCCACATATTTATTTTCTTCTTCTTCGCACGCAGCATCCAATTACAACCTGTAAACCATCTATGACAAACAACCTTGTATACATCCCCAGTTGACTCTCATACTGTCATCTCACGACACTCTTTTACGCTATACATTTTTACCGTCCTTCTTAGGCCCGCTTTATCAAGAAATAGCATGCCCTTTTACAGCACCGTTGGTCTAGACTCATCCCACATTGTTGTCCGAATTTCATAAGTATCCCTTGTGAGGGCATCCACATCCGGCATACTTGGCAAATGATCAAGGTAGGGAATCCCCCTTGAATGAAACAACACGTGGGAATCGTACACTCTTGGTCTAACGGGGGGTGGAGCATGCTCCCTCGTCAAATCAGGTCCAACATTCTCTTCCTCCTCCTGATCACCCTCACCAGGGAAGGGTGTGTCATCTCCGGATTCATCGGCATTATTGTCATAATCACTGTTCTCTTCCTGACCCTATGCATATGCCAAATTCCAATTAAATATGTCGTCTTCGGGCAATTGAGTCAGGACAGGATGTTCAAGTTGCTCGTTTTCACTGCACAACCAACAAAATAATGATTTACTCAAATTGATAAATACTTTACATATAGCTATATCACTTTACTTACAAATAGTAATGTGTTGACATCCCATGATGGACATCATCCTGTTGGTGATGACTCCCGGATGGACCACCATGATCCAACACACTAGAACTATGCATATTCCAACTGGGCATTGGTTCAGAATTTGTAAAATTCATATCTAGCCGGTACCCCATGTGGAATATATGAGTGTTAATACAAATTCAATACAACAAAAATAAATATCGTAACACAAAGGAAAATTGAAGTTTACCACTCATCTTGTGGATCATGTAAAACAGGAGAGAAATTATTTCCTCGCTCCTCATTCTCCCATGGAGATAAGTTTAGATCAGGCCAAACTCTTTCAGTCGGAACCTGTTCGGCTAAAACTGCTCCAAAATAACCACCCGATGACTGAGGGATATCCCTGCTTTGCGCAACCTCATCATTGCGAACGTCTTCAGCCTTGACGTACATTTTCAACATTTTTATCAAAAGAAATTCCCTGTATTCATCCGCTTCTTCAAAAAATCACTCAGAGTTTCATCATCCTCGATGTTAAACTCAGCATGACAAGAAACCCCTTGCGGAGTGACAGAATATGGATATCTTCCGGTTACTTTAAGGTTCACCGAACGTTTTCTCACACTCGTCATTTTACATAACAACGATACCAATCTATCATACTTCATTGTAAGTGGCAACTTAACATGACACTGTGGAGATAAACTATAGCTTACTGAGTTATTTCGACTTGTTTGAGGTATAGAGCCTTAAATAAGGGTGCTATACCCATTTGAATTATTATTATGTCAGTTAAGCGCAGAATAATTATTGGTGGGCCCACAAAATATGTATAGCGCCTTAATAAATGGCGCTATACATGGTCGTCTTTTCATATTCAAATATAGCGCCCTTTTAAAGGGCGCTATACCTTAACGGGTAAACGACTGTTAAGGTATAAAAGGGCTATATATGTGTTTTGATCACTAACTTTGTTTTCACATATTTTTGTGTCTTGAGTCCAAAAATACATTATTTTGGTTCCGGACTCTTGGATTTCGGGGAAGTTAGGGTGGGCGGTCGTTCTTGGAGAAGGGGAATGGGATTTTTGGGGAAGGGCGGCTGCTCTTCTTTTTGGGGATTAGGTCTCTCTAGGGAGGAGGTCCGTCTGTCCATTTTTTTTAGAGAAAGAGAGGTGAAATTAGGGTTTGCCCTAATAGAGTGGGGGAGATGGGTGTTTTAAGAGAAGAGTATGGGCAAAGCTATGGGGGTGGATTGGGCTTTTAAGGGATGGGCTTGAAACAATTGCAAAATTAGTCACTTTGGACTCAAATTTTAATTAAAACCAATTTGTGTGGCTAAACTATTATATATATTTTACTCACTAATTGACTAATGACCTAATTAATTAACTAACCTAAGAATGCATTGTTCTTTCGTTTTTAGATATTTATGTAATGCATTTAACAATGTAATTAAATCCTAAAATGCAATTTAAAATCTAAAATGCTATGAAATTAAGATTTGAACATATTTATGATTTTTATGATTTACGATATTCCTAACATGCATAAACAATGCGAATAAATGCAAAATAAATAAAGAAAAACTTCTAAAATTTATAAAAACAATTAAAATTATTTTTGGATTATTTTTAGGAGTAATTTCTATGTGGGGCAATAATTAGGTGCTCACACAAGGTACATTAAAGGAAAAATATCGTTATTCAGTTCATAATGAGGTAATGGTTCTTGTGAGTAGGAGAGACTTCATGAATTATTGATTCGGCAGGTGGTTATGAGTTTCTACACGTCTCTTTCATCGTGGAAATATTGCGAGAGTTGTAACAGGATTTATATACGTCATGACAAGTATTGCGGACATCGAATTTGTGAAGTTTCAGATATTGTGGTCGGAGGATGTTATTATGGGCATGTGAATTATGCGGGGCATGGTGTGAATTCAGAAAAAGGTGTACGATCGTGTTTTGATACGATATGTGGTGATTGGTACGACGTCTGTATGTTAGAATCAGGTCCAGTAGAGAAATTCAGAGGTTGGAATTTGGTTCTAGAGCTTATTGACTAAATACAAGGGAGGACCTTCAGTCCGGCTCGAGCTAATGTGCCCAACTAAGTGCACGAGGTGTTAAACAGTGATTTTGGACAACTCTAGAGCAGTCCTTAACACGTTCGAGGACGAACGTATGTTTAACTGGGGGAGAATGTGTTGACCCGATCGGTTGTTTTGAGCTCTAGCGCATCGTTCGGTGGTTTAAGGCTTTGAGTAGCTTCACTTTAGGTATATTGACTTGTATGTGTGGCCGAAATTGAATTTCGGGAAGTTCGGGATGGATTTGGAAAGAAAATTCTAATTTCGGAAGCTTTAAGTTGGGAAGAAACAACTAAGATTTGACTTTTGAGTAAACGACCTCGGAATCGGGATTTGAAGGTTCCAATAGGTTCGTATGATGATTTATAACTTGAGCGTATGTTCGGGTTGAGTATCGGATCACCCAGGAGTATTTCAACGCTTATTATAAAACGTTGGCATTTTAAAGGTTTAAGAATTTCATGAGTTTGGTTGAAGTGGATTTTGATGTTATCAATGTCCGTTCGGGGTTTCGAGCCTTGGAATAGCTTTATTATATCATTTGTGACTCGTGTGCGAAATTGAAGTGATTCCGGATTGATTTGATACATTTCTGCATAGGATATAGAATTTGAAAATTTGAAAATTTATAAGTTTGATTCGAGTTGCGATTCATTATTTTGATATTGTTTTATGTGGTTTAAGGCTTCGAATAAGTTCATATTGCATTTTGGGATGTGCTGGTATATTTAGTTAATGTCCCGAGGATCTCGGGTGGATTCCGGATGGTTAACGGATTTATTTTTTGGACTTAAGAAATGCTCAAGTTGGGCAGCAGTTGGTGTGATCGCTTTTGCGATGCCTTGGTCACAGAAGCAACATCGCAGAAGCGAGGTCGAGCTCGCAGAAGCAAAATGGGAAGGGACTGGCAGTGGCTGTTGATGCGAAGATTTTCCCTCATCTGCATGACCGCAGAAGCGGCCTAGTGTTCGCAGAAGCGGAGGGGAGTGAGGTAGGCTGGAGGCGCAGGTGCGAGGTTTGTGCCGCACCTGCAGGACCGCAGAAGTGGAGTATTGTTCGTAGATGCGACTCCGCAGAAGTGGAGTATTGTTCGTAGATGCGACTCCGTAGGAGTGGAGTATTGTTTGCAGATGCGAAGGCAGGGTGCTGAAGGGTGACCGCAGAAGTTGTATTTTGGCCGCACCTACGGAACCGCAGAAGCGGTCAAGTGGCGAGCAGGTGCAAGAGGTCGTTGGGCAGTGTGTTCTTTTAAGAACATGATTTGGCCCATTTTCTTTCATTTTCCACTTGGTTGTGGCGATTTCGGAGAGATTCAAAGGGAAATTTTCATCAAGCAACACAAGGTAAGTGATTTTCACCTATTATAAGTTAAATGCATGATTTGTATATGAATTTAAACATGAAAATTAGTAGAAATTTGGTATTTTAGTAGAAAACCTAGAATTTGGTATGTTTGAATTTTGACCACGAAATTGGATATGAAATTTGGAATAAGTTATATATTTTAGTTCGTGGTATTATGGGTAAAGTTTATCTTCGAAAATATTCGAAATCCGGGCACATGGACCCGAGGGTTGATATTATCGACTTTTCGACCGGAGTTGGAAATTATTTAAAAAGATTAATTATGGGTATTAGAATATATTTTGATTGGTTTACACATTTGTTTGAATAGTTTTGGATCGACGGGCATTGGTTTGAGGTGTTAGAGAGTCTTTGGAGCTGGTTATGGAATTTCAGAGTGAGGTAAGTCTCTTGTCTAACTCTGTGAGGGGGAAACTACCCCTGAGTGATGTGTTTTTTATATGCTATTTGTTGCGGGAGCTACGTACGTACGAGGTGACGAGAGTCCGTATGTAGCTAGATTCATGTTATGTCCGTGTAGACTTAGGTTCCTGCCATGCTATAGTTGTACCATTTGAGTTGTCTTTGGCCTATTAAATTCCTTTATTTTACATTACGACTTGAAACTAGGCTTGCGTAGAGTGATAGATTTGCTATTGTAGAGATTTGACGGCTTCATGATAAGCCGCAAATTAATTGTACTCTCCTTACGAAATTCTCCCGCGTTATGCGTTCTCATCGAAAAGTTCCCTTAAAAATCTATAACTCACACGACTATTCGTGAGTGGAGTCGAGGACCCGTCAAAGATTCTTATTCTAATGGGATCGGGCCATTCGCCTCGGCAAAATTATGTACCATACTCTCATGGGAGCGGTCCATTCGCCTCGGCAATAAAATAGATGTATCTATGGTTCGGCAATGTTATGATGGATCGGGTCGTATGCCTCGGTATTTCTATAAAATACTCTTATGAAGTCGTGCATAATAATTGGCAACAAACTAGCATATCTGTGAGCTTTTCCTGATTGATCTGTGACGACCTATCTGATAAGGTCCATTATATATATACTCCGATTGAGTTATTGCTGAGAGGAGGATTGTACCACGTATTATACTTGTTATTGCGCTTATTTACTCTGACTCACACATGTTTACTTCTATTGTATCTGTCTTATTGGACCACTAGTAAGTGTTGATGTCGACCCCTCGTCACTACTTCTCTAGGGTTAGGCTAGATACTTACTGGTACGCGTTGATTTATGTACTCATGCTACACTTGCTCCACTTTTTGTACAGGTACATATATGTCTGGTGGTCTTTTGGGCGCAGAGACGCGACTATTGCAGGGATTTTACCGTGAGCTGTATTTCATATCACGATTCGCAGCCTGCAAAGTCTCCATCATAGTTATTTGTATTCCTCTGTCTAAATTGTATTCCAACAGATGTTGTATTTTATTATATTTTTTAGTTGATGCTCATGCACTTGTGACACCGGATTTTGGGGGTTCCTACGGGTTGCTCGTTGTTGTAATTATGTAAATATTATCACTTACTCTGTAACAATCTATTTCGTATGATTTAATTAAAGGAAAATTTTGATTTCAATTACTAAAATAAGTAAGTGAGTTGATAGATCACTGTTAGCTTGTCTGACAACGGGGTTAGGCGTCATCACGACCTATAGTGGATTCTGGGTCGTGACAATAGATATGTAGTTTAATAAAAAGATTATTGATGACAATAAGTAATAAGAAAAAAAAAAAGTAAGTTTAATATGGATTATCCAAAATATCGATGGGAACTGCATATATATCCATCCACAATATATTTTTTCAAGTTGATATACTTCATTTCAATTAAGTCAAGAAACCTTTTCAAAATTCAAAAGATGTTATATTCTGGGAATGATATAAATAGCCAAGCAGCTTCACAAATATTGATGTTCCTAATTTCGTATAGCTTCTTTGCTGTGCATTCCACAGCCAAAAAGTTCCATCTCAAAAAATAGTAAAAAGGTATATTTCGCCGTTGCCGGGGATCGAACCCGGGTCACCCGCGTGACAGACGGGAATACTCACCACTATACTACAACGACTTGTTGTTTAACGTGCTCTCTTTAATTTTATATCACATTGCGTTGAAATAGTAAAACAGAAGTCAATTACTACTATCTTTTACCATATGGAATTATGGATTGTAGTTGCAGTTTCCAACAATGGATACTTCGGTCTTTTTTTAGTCTAACATTTCGAAAGGTATGGGTAAGATCTGCATATAGACTACCCTCCCTTATACCCCACTAATGGGACTAAAATGAGTTTGTTGTTCTTATTTCGGAAGGTAAAATCTATTCATCTTAATTAAAGGAGATACTAGGATGAGTCTAACTAGTCCGTAGTTCTCTTACTCAAGGAGTGGTTAAGAAGAAAAATAATTTGAAAAAATTTAAGCTATGTACACTTAAGAAAAAATTACATGTTCAATATAATTATTTCGCAAGAATTTAAGCTTTGTACACGTCAGAAAAATTACATGTTCAATAATATAATTTGATCGCTCTAATAGAGTAGTTACATACATTTGTTTTTACTAGGTGAAATGCACATTCATATCTTATGGTAAGCTGCTTGTATGGATCTCCTAAAGTCTGAAGTTATAGACAGTTGCATATTCATTATCTAAAGAGCAATAAAGATTCAGATTTATAAATACACTAGTCTCTGGCCTTTATCATATAAGTTTTTAAAATCATATAAATATTATTAAAAAAATATGTTTGGGTGATAAATAGTTTCTAAAATTTACAATTTTGATTCTATTCAACTAACTCAATAAAGAGAGAAATATAGATGTCTTATTATAATTTTGGTATTTGTTTTTTAAGTCTTGACAGAGTAGCATAATGAATAGATTTATATTTACATTGAATGCAAATATTAATTTTTCTATGACTTTTGCACATTTTCAGAAAACAATTGAAAAATAAGCTTGAATATCGCAAGCCTACACAGTTTAAAGAAGTTGAAGCAATTTGCTACACTCATGCACAATACTATTATTACCTTGGCCAATTGAACCTCACTTTTTCTCAAAGGTAAAAGAAAATACTTCGTGTTTACATTAAAATAAATAAACTATATATAGGTCAATAAATTATAGAAGATCATAATAGCTCATGAGAGACAATATAATATTGAAATTCAAAGAAGATCGTAGACAATACTAAAAGTAGTTAAAGAGATGAAGAACCTTTATCTTTTATCGAAAATCCAAAATTGATAACTCTACTGATTTTATTAATTAAAGATCTAAACTATTGTAATAGTGGATCACTGTAATTGTTTGCTTCTAAGCCACTTTAATTTTGTTTTCACATTTTGAAAAAATACTTTTCAAAAGTAGGCTTTTTTCTTATCTAAGTTAGTGTCTCTGATCTAATCTCGCTTAACAATATGATAGTTAAGAAGTTACTTAGTTTAATTAGAAAAATATTTCAAGAGATTTAAAAACTCTATGTAGGAAGAAGTTAACAAATAACCGATGTGATAATAAAGGCGGACCCAGTATTTTTACACGGCGGTACATTATATATATATACAACAACAACAACAACCCAGTATAATCCCACTAGTGGGGTCTGGGGAGGGTAGTGTGTACGCAGACCTTACCCCTACCCTGGGGTAGAGAGGCTGTTTCCAAATGACCCTCGGCATCCTTCCCTCCAAGAACTCCCCACCTTGCTCTTGGGGTGACTCGAACTCACAACCTCTTGGTTGGAAGTGGAGGGTGCTTACCATCAGAGCAACCCACCTTGTC
>AWOL01S0017558.1:81690-92543 GCA_000715115.1 Nicotiana otophora
TATATATATATATATATAATATTTTTGCTGAAACTTACGGGATCCGGTGACCCCTCATTATAACATATAGGTCCGTCTTTGGTTATAGGTCCGTCTTTGGTGGTAATGATCAAAATCTACAAAGAGCAATAAAGCTTCTAGGTGCTCGTTACACAAGAATACAAGTAGGATGATACTATAATGTAGATTTTGATAAAATCTTCATATATATATATATATACACACGCACATGTTATGGTACAAATACGAAGATTACTCATTAAGTATATGAGAACTATCAAATAATAGAAGCAGCAAAGTGAAGCAGCACCTAAACAAACATGAAATGCAATAATGAAATATTGGATAGCTAACTCTAGGGAAATATGTAGTACCAACCGCCCTTGATAGTGAAGATGATAAATTCAGTTGCTATCCCCCGCCAATAGAAAAACACTACTGTCATATGGCAAAGTCCTTAGAAAACTCTTGTGAAGTATATATATGGACTTAAAATTGAAGAACTTTTTTCAAAGTTGTTGTGGAAATCTCAAAAGTTAGGATAGGGAAAGGTCCTTAAAATAATTGGTTTAATTACTTCCTACCTGTTATAAACTACACATGCATGATACATTAGAAGCGCTTCATATCCCAACAACTGATGTACTAATTTCAAGTTTGCAATTAATTTAGAAGCTAAACCAGAAAGCTCCAATGCTAATGACGGTAACACACTTTGCTCGAGTTTATTGACTTTTGGCAGATTCATTGTACAGTATAAATTGGGAGCTTTTTGTTGCCTAATTAATTGTTACTAAAACGAAATATTCATCCACCTTGACATTTGCAGTGTTTATTTATATTTTTGTACATTGATATTAAAAAGAATATTCTATGATTGAAGGGCAAAAAAAGTCCAACTTTTGATGTGGTTTATATATATAAACAATAATAATATAATATGATGTTACCAAATCACAATATATAATTAGTGTAACAGTCATTTGCAGTTAGCAATTAAATGAGCGAATTGTGTAAATAGTGGATAAATTTTAAACTCATGTTCAAAATACATCAAAAAAGAAAGGAAAAAAAAAACAACATCTTCATGCAATGCGCCAAGCACAAATCCTACCCTAAATATCATCTTCATTATTTCCTTATTTTCTAGAGCATAAATCATAGTTGTGTCGAATGTGCGCATACCCTAAGTAGAAAAAAGAACAAATGTAACAGCTTCAAGATCATTTCAGTGATGACGAACTTTATCACTTAAAGGACTTTATATCGTTCACGAGACGTTCAAAGTTAGAGTAAGACGATCCACCTTCTTTCAAACACTTCTTAGCAAAATTTGACATTTGATTTGCTCTTTCCAAGAACTCTTCTTTCTTAACCACCATCAAATCCTTCACCATTTTCTCAACTATTTCTCTATCACATGTATCCTTCATGTCTAACCCAAGTTTCCAAGCTGCTTCCACAAACCTACTATTCACTTGTTGATCCATAAAATAAGGCCAGCAAATCATTGGCTTACCTTCATACACAGTTTCGAGAATCGAATTCCATCCACAATGAGTCCAAAACCCGCCTACAGAAGGATGGGCCAATACTTCTTCTTGTGGAGCCCATCCCACAATATAACCTCTTTCTTTGGTACCCTCGACTAATTCAACGGGAATCTTGTTTTTCCAATCATCTCCGGCGACAGAATCCAACCGAATAACCCACAAAAAGTTTTGCTTACTATTAACCAAACCATACCAAAATTCCATGAGTTGTTCTTTTGTCATTGTTGCTATACTTCCAAAACTCACATATATAACAGAGTTCGGTAGCTGATTGTCTAGCCAATTAATGCAACTTTTGTCTTCTTCAAATAAACTATTTGAAGATGGTGGCAATGAATTGTTTTCTTCACTTAGCTTCTTCTTTAAATGTGCATGTAGTGGTCCAATAGGGTATATGTTTGGACATACAGTTCGCATTTGAGAGAGAAGATGCCCATCTAGTTCTTCAAATGTGTTGAGTATAAGACCATAAGCACGTGAATTTTCTTGACCCTCTGTTTTGTAGAGTTGGACATTTGAGTCGGTCAAATTGCCGGTGCGGCAAAAGTCCGGTAGGTCACGTCGCCGGAGAAAAGTTTCAGCTCCCGGTACACTCTTGATTGGCTCATCCAAGTCATCACCTGCAAATGTTCATAGTACAACATAGTTTAAGATTATGTGCTTGAAAATAGGCATAGATAGATTCCAACGTGAAAGCTAGAGTCACTGGATTCAGAATGAGAATTGATAACATATTTATTTAGAAAAGAAAAAGTTTATGCAGTTGCAGAGGTAGGATTTTTACTAATAGCCAGTTTGGACGGTCATTTCATAATATACCGTATAGTATTGTATTGTACTGTATTAATAATATAATGTTTGGATAGACTTTATTGTTTGTTGTGATTTAATGGATAAATGAAATAAACAACCGCGCTTAAACCACCAAATCCGTGGTTATAAAAATTGAGTTTTTTTAATGGTTATATAATAACAGAATTATAACGGGTTTACAACATCATACAGTATAACTTTAAGAACAATGAAAACAAACACGGCATCAATGAAAACAATTCAATAATGAACTGCGGGAAACAACCAACCAAACAGGGGGTAAGGGAATTTAATATCTATTATATATACAAAAAGAAAAATAACCTTATATGTAATTTTTTGATGGAGGGGTCCGCTCCGCCCCTGTTTTTATGTACTATGTAGCTCGAGTATAAAGCAAAGGGGTTCAAGAATCTATCCTATATTAACTCATAGAAGAAATAATTGTCTAATGACAAAAAAGTAAAATGGAAGCTGCTCGCAGTAGATTTGATCCTACTAGTCAGAGACATGTAGCTAACTGAACTAGTATTTTCAATACGAAATATTATATAGGTGAAAAATCACACATCTAAATCTAAAATCTCAAAAAAGTAAAGAAACTCAATATTAAGAATTTAACACAATAAATTCATCAAGTTTAAATCACGAAAACGCTTCTGCAACTAGTTATAGAGTTTAGAAAGATTTACTAACCTTTGAAAGGATATTCACCGGATTCAATGAGTTGAGGAAGGCAAAAGAAGATCCAAAGACAACATGGGCTAATAGTCCGAATACTAAAAATAGGAATCCCAATTTCATTAGCAACATCACAAGTAAATCCCAAAACTCCATCAGCTATAATACAACTAACTGGTCTTCTTTTCCCATCAGAACTAAGCCAACCAGAAGTCAACATATCTTTAAACAATGGCTTTGTTTTACACTTCAAAGAATCAAATAACTCCATATATTTACTACCTTTACGTGGATGATCTTGAGGTAAACCATCTGAAATTGTCTTGATTTGAAAACCAGGAAAACGTTCAAATCTTGAACTGATATTTGTATGAGAAACAAGACGATTGTGGATATTTTCAGTTAAGAGAAAAGTAATATGTAGACCTGAAATACAAAGAAGTTCAGCAAGTTTGAACGTGGAATTTACAGGACCCTGTAATGGTAAAGGGAAGATTAGAACATGAGGAGGAAGTGATTCTTGATCCATTTTTTGATGGAAAAATGGTAAAATGGTGGTTTGGTTTGTGGAATATTTGGATCTAAAATTGATGGTTTTCTTTTGACTGACTTGAGTTACGAGAGGAAATGATATATTTGGCAAGTTGGTAGAAATTAGCATCATTTTATCTTCTACGTTGTGAATATAATAATTTGACTCACTATTGGCATTGTCTAGCCTTCAATCACGTGAAAATAAATCTTGAAGATCATGTTCACATATTAAACATTTTTTTATGGCGAAGTTTTATAATATATGTATTGATTAAAAATAACGAGTTTAATAAAATAATTGAGATGCCATCGAATTATTATAAAAAAAAATAATAGTTTAAGTAACGATAAAATTATTTATATATGACTTATAGGTCAGAAATTCGAATGACGTAAATAACCACTAATTATTATATTATAATAAACTGTATAAATCACACTTTTCGAATTCACAGCCTTTTTTCGAACTCAATATAAATTATTTTATGCACCGAACGGTTGGTGTATAGAGATCGATGATTAGTGCTTTTCTTTTTCATTGGGGAGAAGAGTAGGTGACATTTCTATTACTCCGCTGTCCCTTTAGTTCAATAAAATATTATTAAAGAATAAACAATTCTTGATTCCTTTATTGTTTGTCTTGTCTATATGCTGAAGAATATGCTTGATCTTCTTTATAAATATCAAACAATGGTTCTGGACCACAATTAGAATATCATTTAAAGAGTGGTGCTAGAAATCTTGCATCTAGCTCCTCTCAATCTCCTATTCTTTTTTAATTCTTCAATTTCGTTCTTTGAATGCGTGACACGTTTTTCATTTTCCTAAATTAGTGTCTTAACCATGACTAATAATATGGTAGATATGGACATATTTAATTCTTTCAATTTTGGTTAGAAAATATCAAGCACACTAAAACAATTAAGATATGACATTAGTGTCTTCATTTCATGAATTATTAGTTGCTCCGGGAGCTTTTGTATCTATACACGGTTTTAGGATTACAATTGAATCTATATCCACTTTACAAAAAAAATTACAATCTTACTCACTTTACGATTAGCTTCAGACTTATCGAGTCTGAAGTTAAAAAAAAATTAGTCTGAAGTAAAAAATTGCACTTCAGATGCACTTAAGGCCAAATAGGTCTGAAGTGCAATTAATGGTTTCATACACTTAAAGCCAAAAAGTCTGAAGTGAAATATTGTACTTCAGATGCACTTAAGGCCAAAAGATATGAAGTGCAACAAACGTTTTCCTACACTTAAAGACCAATAAGTTTGAAGTGAAAAATTGCGTTTCAGATGCACTTAACGCCAAAAGATATGAAGGTGCAACCAACGTTTTCACGCACTTAAAGCCAAATAGGCCTGAAATATAAATTGCCCAGAAACAAAAATTTATTCTTCGAATTTTAACTATCCAATATACGATTTAATACCTAAATCTACTCCAGATGAGCTCAATTTTGAAATACAACCTCCAAATATCATTAAGAACAAACCTCAAACATCACTTTGTCAAAACAACAATAAATCTAACGAATTCATTTTGTAATTAAAAAAAGAAAAAAAAGAAGAAACCCTAAGCAATAATAAAAAAATAAAATACCACAATAGCTCAGCGCTGTAAAACATCATAAACTACCTTAAAATATGTTCACAAACACCATATAAAATCACTGTTACCCAAAGAAGAAAGAGGAGAAAAATGCGTGAAATTGTTTAAACAGTGGCGTACAAAATTTTAAAAAAAGAATTAAAGTGGATACATGTTAAATGAGAGCGACCAAATAAGACGCCCCGTGCAATTTTTAAGTTGCTCATAAGTTTATGGGCCAAGCAAAATCGTATATGGTAAATATATTTAGGACTCGTCTTTGATTTCAAGTATTTTTACTACGTACTATATTATAATTTTTAGTTATTATGTAATTTTTGAGTATGTTGTATTTTATTTCCGAAAATGAGAAAATAATATCCCAATCATATGAAAATATTTTAATGGTTGTACTTTAATTTCCATCATTCCCTTTCAAACAGAAAGTGTTGATCCTTTCATAAATGGGCCAAGTGTAGAGAAATTTCAATGGACTCAACTTAAAGCTGGAGTTTAACATTTTGGGCGTTTTTCACTTTTAGCCCGCGCCAGAAACTATTTACATTTAGTAACCGAAAAAGTGCATAAAATTTGTATAATTTGTGTATATAACATACAGAATATATATATATATTCGGCTATTATTTTAAAAGCGGCTATACAGTGGCATTTTCCCTGCTACCTAGTTTTGCGTCACCCATTGAATTTATACCCATTTTTTAAAATAAGTTTAGCTGATACCCAATTTGTTAATAACTTCAGATACATACACTTTTCTCTTCTTCTTTACTGCTGTTTTATTCTTTTTCTTTGTGCGTAGAGTTGTTTCTTCTTCTTCTTAGTTGTAAAATGAGTTGGTTAAATTTGTTGATGTTTTGACGATATAATGATTGAAATTTATTTTTTATAATATTTGAAAGTTATGTTTCAAAGTTGAACTCATTTGGAGTAGATTTGGATATTGAATAGTGTATTGGATTGTTGAAGTTCGACGAATAAATTTATGTTTCAGAACTTAAGATTCGAAATCTGAAGTTGCATTCACTATATTGAACAACTTAAGATTCGAATTTCTGAAATTGCATTTGTAAGATAAAAGAACTTCAGATTGATTTCTGAAGTTGCATTGAAGATATTGAACTACTTCAGATTCGAATTTCTAAAGTTACATTTGAAAGATAAAAGAACTTCATATTTGATTTCTGAAGTTGCATTGAAGAGATTGAACTAAATTCAGATCCGAGCGAGTACACTTTGCAAAACTTTGTGCAATGCGGTATAACTTCAATGGTGCCCCCCAAAAGTAGGTATATATGAAAATGCCCCAGCTGGAGCTGAATGCGGACAAAGTACTTACCTGGAAAGTTTGGAGCACTGAACCCGATTCTGTTCTAGGACCATTTGTTGTTGTAGTAACCTAAATAGTCATCTACCTAACCGCTTAAACTATATATGTGTTTGTGCGTGCGTGTATGTAGAGTCAGTGTATAATCTATGTTTATCAATTAGATCCGAAGTTTCAAAGACTGAGGCAAGTATTAAGAAACAAGTATCCTATGGAAAGGGGAGACGGCAAAGGCATTTCACAAGACTCTCTATATATATATAATAGAGTTCAATATCAATATATAATGACAGTGCATATGAATTTTTATACTAAGGGGAGTTACACATATTTATCTATAATATAAGTGGAATTTGTATCTAGCAAATAAAGCAAGTAACTTGCTACCACATATAAAATAATAATGATAGCGTTAAAATTCTTTACACTATACAAAGTTATGTGTCTCGCAAACCAAACTTTCAGTAAAAGTTACTGAGATGAGATGTGTATGTATATATGAACACTTTATACATAACATATCCTGTGATTCTCTATGTAAAAAAATAACCACAGAATATTAAAATTTAAGTGTGCTAAATTTACAAATCTTCATTTGACTCATCTTCTGAATTTTCATTAATAGCCACAATTTTGGCTGCACCTTTACCACCGGTCACAAATTTAGGAGAATTGACATGATTCTTGGATTCCAACCTTGAATTCTTGGTTATATTATGATTCATAACAACCCCACAATTTTCATCTTCTTTCTTCAAATCACTAGGTGGCAAAAAACAATCCAAAGAAAGAACTTTTATATTAAGTGCGGAAAAGAAAAGCCCGACATCGGAATGTCACTAGTCATGAGCATCTACTACAATTTGTCTAACAATATCAAGGCTAACTCATCCTGAAAAATAGCTAAATACAACTAGAAGAAGATAAGAGGGAGAAGAGCAGGGGCTGCGATCGCCAAACAACGACCTTGCTATCTCCAAGAAAATCTGCAACCAGAATACTCAATAACTGCTACCGTGTCTAGCTACACCTGAATCTGCACACAAGGTGCAGGGAGTAACGTGAATACGCCAACTCAGTAAGTAACAACAATAAATAAAGTCTGAACAGTAGTGACGAGCAATAAAGCATATAACGTTCATATCATGAAATCTCAGTAAAGTACAACATGCTTTAAAAATCAGGATTTGAATCAAAACATCTCGTTTAAACCTAGTTCCAGTAAAAATTATTTAAAGATATTTTTCAACAATTTTCAAACAGAGAAAAATGCAAAGGTGAGCAAAAATGATGAAGTCATAAACAGCCCTCGGACACAACATCACTCATATACAGCTCCTCGGGTAAAACATCACTCATATACAGCCCCTCGGGCAAACCTCACAGTCACTCGTGCTACTCGGGCATACCTCACAATCACTCATGCCTCCCAGTCACTCAGCACTCGTCACTCGCACTCAGTAGGTACCTGCGCTCACTAGGGGTGTGTACAGACTCCGGAGGGGCTCCTTCAGCCCAAGCACTAAAATCCGCACGGACAACTCACATGCAGTACGGACAACTCACGTGCTATAATAATAAAGTATGCTGTATGCGGGCAACCCCGATCCACACTCATCCTCACAAATCAGGCCCTCGGCCTCACTCACTCAAAAACCTCTCAAGCCACTCGGGCATTTCAGTAAAACACGGCATTCGGCCCAAAATATTTATATGCATCAAAATAGAGTCATAAAACTGAGTTATGCGATAAACAAGTATAAACATGACTGAGTATAGATTTTCAATCGAAAACAATGAGAGGATGGTAAGAAACAGCCCCTAAGGGTCCAAATAGCATTGGCGCAAGGCCCAAACATGGCATTCAGCCCAATTTACAGAAATGCTTTCTAAAACATATAAGTATCATATGGTTTCAACAAAGTATGCAACTTTACAGTTGCTACGGGACGGACCAAGTCACAAAGCCCTAAGAGTGCACGCCCACACGCCCGTCACCTAGCATGTGTGTCACTAAAAATAGTAGAATGATACAAAATCTGGGGTTTCATACCCTCAGGACTAGATTTACAATCGTTATTTACCTCAAACCGGTCAAATCTCTACCCCGCAAAGCTCTTGCCTTTGGACTCGGCCTCCAAATGCTCCAAATCTATTCACAATTAGTACAATACCATCAATATACGCTAATGGAATGAATTCCACAAGAAAAGCTTCAAAATTAGACCAAAACCCAAAATTGGCTCAAACCCGCCCCCCGGGCCCACGTCTCGAAATCCGACAAAATTCAAAAAACTAGAAAGCGCATTCACTCACGAGTCTAATCATACCAAATTCATTAAAATCCGACATCGTTTGATCCTTCAAATCCTTAAATTACACTCCAAAACTTTCAAGCCCTAATCCCTCATTTTCACTAATTACAATAATTAATTAATGGGAAAATCACCATATATACGAGTATTAGACTCAAGTAATTTACCTCAATGAAAACCCCTTGATTCCCTCTTCAAAACTCTCCAAAAGCTCCAAAAACCGAGTTTAAATTGTGAAGAATGACCAAATATTCGCGAAGGGTTCAATTTATGTCTTTCTTCCCAGCAAAACCGCATTTGCGGTCCAAATAGCGCACCTGCGGCCTCCGCTTCTGCGCCCAAAAGCCCGCATCTGCGGAAGTCACTTAAGGTCCTAAAACCCGCACCTACGATCACCTCTTCGCACCTGCGGTCTCGCAGGTGCGACCCCTCATCCGCTTCTGTCACACCTGCGACTAAATTCCGCACCTACGAAACTCGCACCTGCGGTTCCCAACCCGCAGGTGCGGCCACACTAGAACAGCAGCACCGACTGCATTTTTCCAACTTCAAACTTCCCGTTAACCTTCCGAAATCATCCCAAGGCCCTCGGGACCTCAACCAAAAATACCAACAAGTCCTATATCAACATACAAACTTAGTCAAACCTTCGAATCACTCAAAACAACATCCAAACACCAAATTACCCTCGGATTCAAGCCTAAGAACTTTAAAATTTTCAAATTCGGCAACCGATGCCGAAACCAACCAAACCACGTCTGAATGACCTCAAATTTTGCACATACATCACAAATAATACTACGAACCTACTCCAACTTTCGGAATTCCATTACGACCCCGATATCAAATTTTTTACTGTCGACCGAAATTGCCAAATTTCCAATTTCGCCAATTCAAGCCTAATTCTACCACAGACCTCTAAATCATATTCCGGACGCACTCCTAAGTCCAAAATCACCTAACGGAGCTAACAAAACCATCAAAATTCAAATCGGAGGTCGTTTACATATAGGTCAACATCCGGTTGACTTTTCCAACTTAAGTTTCTACTTAAAAGACTAAGTGTCTCAATTCACTCTGAAACCACTCCATTCCCGAACCAACTAACCCGATATAACATAATATAGCTGAATAACATAAAATGAAGTAGAAATGGGGAAAACGGGGCTATAACTCTCGAAACGACCGGCCGGATCGTTACGTCCTCCCCCTCTTAAATATTCGTTCGTCCTCGAACGAGTCTAGAAACATGCTTGGAGTCTCGACTAGGCATGGATATCTGCTCCGCATCTCCCGCTCGGTCTCCCAGGTGGCCTTCTCCATAGGTTGACCTCACCATTGCACCTTCACTGAAGTTGTATCCTTTGACCTCAACCTTCGAACCTGCCGATCCAAAATAACCACCGGCTCCACATCATAAGTCATATTACCCTCCAACTGAACCGTGCTGAAATCCAAAACGTGGGACGGATATCTAATATACTTTTGGAGCATGGAAACATGAAACACTGGATGCACACTCGACAAGCTGGGTGGAAAGGCAAGCTTATAAGCCACTTCCCCTATTCTCTGAAGCACCTTAAAAGGCCCAATGAACCGGGGGCTTAACTTGCCCCTCTTCCCAAACCTCATAACACCCTTCATGGGTGATACCTTCAGCAAAACCTTCTCCCCAACCATAAAAGACACATCACGGACCTTCCTATCCGCATAGCTCTTCTACCTAGACTGTGCCGTGTGAAGCTGTCCCTGAATCCATTTCACCTTATCTAATGCGTCCCGAACCAAGTCTGTACCTAAGATCCTAGCCTCACCCGGCTCAAACCATCCAACCGGAGATCTACACCTCTTTCCATATAAAGCCGCGTACGGAGCCATCCGAATACTCTACTGATAACTGTTGTTATATGCAAACTCCACGAGTGACAGAAAACTGGTCCCATGAAACCCCAAAGTCAATGACACAAGCACGCAACATGTCCTCCAATATCTGAATAGTGCGTTCGGACTGCC
>AWOL01S0017558.1:97779-126475 GCA_000715115.1 Nicotiana otophora
CCATCTGAGTGCAGCCCCAGAAAACTGAAAGGTAGTAAATGAGACCCCACAAGTCTCCAAAATACTAGCAGTACAAAGTATCCTCTGACACCTGTCCAAACAGTCCTCAGCATCCTCTCTCTCTATGCCACTGAAAGGTGGTGGCTGGAGTCTCCCAAACCTCTCCAACCTACGCTGATCATCCTCAGGCATAGCAGGAACCACATAATCCTAAGCAACAACAACCGGCTGGGCTGGTGGTGTCTTCGGTGTCTGAAGTCCCTAAATAACTTGCTCGGGTGTGCGAGCGACGGGAGTCTGAGAAGTGGCTACGGCCGTCAAAATAGAGACCGCCTGAGCAAGGCCAGTACACGCCGTCAGAATCTGAGCTAGGGCCTCCTGAAGGCCTGGAATCACAATAGGCACATGTGGTGCCTGAGCTGGTGCATCAACAACTGGAACCTGGTCCTGATCTGGGACAACCGGTGGATCTGCAGGTACTGCCCCAGTTGCTGTACGAGCTGTACCTATGCCCCTACTACGGCCTCTACTGCGGCCTCGGCCTCTCGCGGCCATGGCTGGTGGTACTAGTGGCTGGCCCACCTGACTGGTAGCACGAGTCCTCACCATCTGTGAGAGAATGAAACAACAGATATTTAGTTACTATAATCAACATATTCGCACGACAAGAATTCAAGAATGTGGAGTTCCCTAAAGGTTCTGCAGTCTCTCGAAGATAAGTTCAGACGTCTCTGTGCCGATCCGCAAGACTCTACTAAACCCGCTCATTACTCGTGAGACCTATATAACCTAGGCTCTGATACCAATCTGTCACGACCTAATAACCTAACCTGTCGTAATGGCGCCTATCGTGGAACTAGGCAAGCCGACTCATTTCCAAACCAAACCGATATTTTTATTTCCAAGATAATTTCAATGCTATTTAACATAAAACCTTCATTTAAGAAGTTCAAAACAAAGAAAACAAAAGTGCAGAAAAGAAAAGCCTGACATCGGGGTGTCACTAGTCATGAGCATCTACTACAATCTGTCTAACAATATCAAGGCTAACTCATCCTGGAAAATAGCTAAATACAACTAGAGGAAGATAAGAGGGAGAAGAGCAGGGGTTGCGATCGCCAAACAGCTACCTTGCTATCTCCAAGAAAATCTGCAACCAGAACACTCAATAACCGCTACCGTGTCCAGCTACACCTGAATCTGCACACAAGGTGCAGGGAGTAACGTGAGTACGCCAACTCAGTAAGTAAAAATAATAAATAAAGACTGAGCAGTAGTGACAAGCAATAAAGCATATAACATTCATATCATGAAATCTCAGAAAAGTACAACATGCTTTAAAAATAAGGATTTGAATCAAACATCTCGTTTAAACCTAGTTCCAGTAAAAATCATTTAAAGATATTTTTCAACAGTTTTCAAACTGAGAAAAATGCAAAGGTGAGCAAAAATGATGAAGTCATAAACAGCCCCTCAGGCAAAACATCACTCATATACAATCCCTCGGGCAAACCTCACAGTCACTCGTGCCACTCGGGCATACCTCACAATCACTCATGCCTCCCAGTCACTCAGCACTCGGCATTCGACACTCGCACTCAGTAGGTACCTGCGCTCACTGGGGTGTGCATAGACTTCGGAGGGGCTCCTTCAGCCCAAGCGCTAAAATCTGCACGGACAACTCACGTGCTGCACGGACAACACACATGCTATAATAATAAAGTATGCTACATGCAGGTAGCCCCGATCCATACTCATCCACACAAATCAGGCCCACGGCCTCACTCGAGCATAAACCTCTCAAGCCACTCTAGCATTTCAGTAAAACAGGGCATTCGGCCCAAAATATATATATGCATCAAAATAGAGTCATAAAACTGAGTTATGCGGTAAACAAGTATAAACATGACTGAGTATAGATTTGCAATCCAAAACAATGAGAGGATAGTAAGAAACAGCCTCTAAGGGTCCAAACAGCATTGGCGCAAGGCCCAAACATGGCATTCAGTCCAATTTACAGAAATTCTTTCTAAAACATATAAGTATCATATGGTTTTAACAAAGTATGCAACTTTACAGTTTCTACGGGACGGACCAAGTGACAAATCCCCAACAGTGCACGCCCACACGCCCGTCACCTAGCATGTGCGTCACTAACAATAGTAGAATGATACAAAATATGGGGTTTCATACCCTCAGGACTAGATTTACAATTATTACTTACCTCAAACCGGTCAAATCTCTACCCCGCAATGGTCTTTCCTCTAGACTCGGCCTCCAAATGCTCCAGATCTATTCACAACAAGTACAATACAATCAATATACGCTAATGGAATGAATTCCACAAGAAAAGTTTCAAAATTAGACCAACACCCGAAATTGGCTCAAACCCCGCCCCCGTGCTCACATCTCGAAATTTGATAAAATTCACAAAATTAAAAATCTCATTCACTCACGAGTCTAACCATACCAAATTCATCAAAATCTGACATCGTTTGGTCCTTCAAATCCTTAAATTACTCTTCAAGTTTCAAGTCCTAACCCCTCATTTTCCTAATTACAATGATTAAACAACGAAAAAATCACCATATATACGAGTATTAGACTCAAGTAACTTACCTCAATGAAAACCCCCTTGATTCCCTCTTCAAAACTCTCCAAAAGCTCCAAAAGCCGAGTTACAATTGTGAAGAATGACCAAACATTCACGAAGGGTTCAATTTATACCTTGCTTCCCAGCAAAACCGCATCTGCGGTCCAAATAGCGCACTTGTGGCCTCCGCTTCTACGCCCAAAAGCCCGCATCTGCGGAAGTCACTTAAGGTCCTAAAACCCGCACATGCGGTCTCGCAGGTGCGACCCCTCATCTGCTTCTGCGATAAAACCCCAGGCTTCCAAACCCCGCACCTGTGACTAAATTACGCACCTGCGAAACTCGCACCTGCGGTTCCCAACCTGCAGGTGCGGCCACGCCAGAACAGCAGCACCTGCTGCATTTTTCCAACTTCAAACTTCCCGTTAACATTTCGAAATCATCCCGTGGCCCTCGGGACCTCAACCAAAAATACAAACAAGTCCTATATCAACATACAAACTTAGTTGAACCTTCAAATCACTCAAAATAACATCCAAACACCAAATTACCCTCGGATTCATGCCTAAGATCTTCTAAATTTCTAAATTCGGCAACCGATGTCGAAACCAATCAAACCACGTCCGAATGACCTAAAATTTCGCACACACGTCAAAATGACACTAAGAACCTACTCCAACTTCCGGAATTCCATTCCGACCCCGATATCAAATTTTTCACTGCCGACCGAAATCGCCACATTTTTAATTTTACCAATTCAAGCCTAATTCTACCACGGACCTCCAAATAATATTCCGGACGCACTCATAAGTCCAAAATCACCTAACAGAGCTAGCGGAACCATCATAATTCAAATTCGATATCGTTTACATATAGGTCAATATCCAGTTGACTTTTCCAACTTAAGTTTCTACTTAAGAGACTAAGTCTCTTAATTCACTCTAAAACTACTCCGGTCCCAAACCAACTAACCCGATATAACATAATATAGCTGAATAACATAAAAAGAAGTAGAAATGGGAAAAACGGGGCTATAACTCTCGAAACGACCGGCCGAGTCGTTACATTAATAGTTTAAGTTTTAGATGAGATGGTCAAACACTTCAATATTGTACGAGAGTAGACAATCGTCCTAAGTTCGAGTCTGATCTCGCCCATTATCAAAACTTTCTGCCTTCACGTTAAGGGGCGTATTAAAAATATAATTAAATAACAACAATATGTTGTTCTTAACTTTAATCTAAGATTAGTGTCATTTTATGCAAATTCAAATAGAATTGGAAAATGAATCAGTAGTGGATTGTTCGTTTTCGCCTGTGGACGTAGGTCAATTGACCAAACCATATTAAATATTTGTGTCTCTTTTGATATATTTCTCTTTTGTTGTCTAATTTATCGCCATTCAAGGTTTGCTTTACTAACGTCCACATGACACCTGATTATTTCGATTCTAACATTTTGGATCAAGACCCTGTTAACATAATTAATCTCAAACTAATCAATATCCACATATACAGAGTATATTCATTCAACAATTATTCTCTTTATTTTCTTTTTCATTTTAGAGGCTCCACTAGTGCTGGCTTTTTTCATTTCTTTTCTTTGGTTAGTTCTAGTTTTTGTTTCAACTTGCCCTATAGAACAACTTGAAGGGGTCGTGTGATTACACAACCTGGCCCTGGTCCCTTAACAAGGAAGAATTCCAAACTACATTAAATGTTGACTTCTTGGCCCAATTTTCCTAATTCCTATGAAGTTTGCATATTTACAAAAAAATGTCAATTGGACCACTTATCATATCAATTTATTGATTAGGTAAAATGGCATTCCATTCCTAGGTCCACATGGGAAGATGGCACAAAGACAGGATAACGAAATCATTCACTTTATTTTTGTATGGTCAAGTAGAAGTGTTCAAATGGTAAAAATGTTAGTTTTTGTTTTTTATAGAAATGGCAAACAGATGCAAGTTTAAATGGCTTCAAGGTAGTTTTGTCATAATAGTATTATACAATGTCAATGCACAAAAGTTAAACTCATCGAGAATGCGTAATACGTTTTTAATTCTTTTCAATCTAGAAAAAAATATGCTCCTCTCAATCTCCTATTCTTTTTAACTCTTCAATTTCCTTCTTTGAATGCGTAATACGTTTTTCATTTTTCTAAATTAGTGTGTATTAACCATGATTATTATGGTAGATATGGACATATTTAATTCTTTCAACTTTAGTAAGAAAATATCAAGCACACTAAAACAATTAAGATATGACATTAATGTCTTCATTTCATGAATGGTTAGTTGCTCATGGGGCTTTTGTATCTATACCCGGTTTTGGGTTCACAATTGAACCTATACCCTTTTTGCAAAAATAATTGCAAGCCTATCTACTTTTCGATTAACTTCAGATTTATCGGGTCTAAATTTAAAAATAAAAATTAGTTTGAAGTGAAAACATTGCACTTCAGATGCACTTAAGGCCAAATAGGTATGAAGTGCAACCAATAGTTTCATGCACTTAAGGCCAAAAGGTCTGAAGTACAATAAACGTTTTCATACACTTAAGGTCAATAAGTATGAAGTGAAAATCTGCATTTTAGCTGCACTTAACCCCAAAATATCTGAAGTACAACCAACGTTTTCATGCACTTAAGGCCAAATAGGCCTGAAGTGCAAATTGCCCAGAAACAGAAATTTGTTCTTCGAATTTTAACAAAATAATATATAATTTAATACTTAAATTTACTCCAAATAAGCTCAAATTTGAAACATAACCTTCAAATATCATCAAAAATAAACCCCAAACATCAATTTGTCAAAATAATAATAAATTTAACGAATCCATTTTGCAATAAAAAAAGAAAAAAAAAAGAAGAAACCCCAAGCAATAATAAAAAAATAAAATACCACAATAGCTCACCACTGTAAAACATCATAAACTACCTTAAAATATGTTCACAAACACCATATCAAATCACTGTTACCCGAAGAAGAAAGAGGAGAAAAAGGCCCGAAGTTGTTTAAACAATGGGTACAAATTTAAAAAAAAAATTAAAGTGGGTACATGTTAAATGGGAGAGACCAAATAGGACGCCCGTGCAATTTTTAGGTTGCTCATAAGTTTATGGGCCAAGCAAAATCGTATATGGTAAAAATATTTAGAACTCGTCTTTGATTTCAAGTATTTTTACTACGTACTATATTATAATTTTTAGTTATTATGTAATTTTCGGACAAGAGTGGGTTACTCTAGAAGTGAGCACCCTTCACTTTCAACCAAGAGGTTGTGAGTTCGAGTCACCCCAAGAGCAAGGTGGGGAGTTCTTGGAGGGAGGGAGTCGAGGGTCTATTTGAAGTAGCCTCTCTACCACATGGTAGGGATAAGATTTGCGTACACACTACCCTCCCTAGATCCCACTAGGCATGCGCACTACCCTCCCCAGACCCCACTAGTGAGATTATACTGGATTGTTGTTGTATGTTATTTTCGAGTATGTTGTATTTTATTTCCGAAAATGAGAAAATAATGTCCCAATCATATGAAAATATTTTAATAGTTGTACTTTAATTTCCATCATTCCCTTTCAAACAGAAAGTGTTGATCCTTTCATAAATGGGCCAAGTATAGAGAAATTTCAATGGACTCAACTTAAAGTTGGAGCTTAAAATTTTGGTTTTTTTTTTATTTTTAGCCCCCGCCAGAAACTATTTATATTTGGTAACCGAAAAATTGCATAAAATTTATATAATTTGTGTATATAACATATATAATGTGTGTGTGTGTGTGTGTATATATTCGGCTATTATTTTGAAAGCGGCTATACAACGACATTTTTCCTGCTACCTAGTTTTGCGTCACCCACTGAATTTGTACTCACTTTTTAAAACAAGTTTAGCTGATACCCAATTTGTTGATAACTTCAGATACATACACTTTTCTCTTCTTCTTTACTGCTGTTTTATTCTTTTTCTTTGAGCGTAGAGCTGCTTCTTCTTCTTTTTAGTTGCAAAATGAGTTGGTTAAATTTGTTGATGTTTTGACAATATAATGATTGAAATTTATTTTTTATAATATTTGAAAGCTATGTTTCAAAGTTGAGCTCATTTGGAGTACATTTGGACATTGAATAGTGTATTGGATCGTTGAAGTTCGACGAACAAATTTATGTTTCAGAACTTAAGATTCGAAATATGAAGTTGCATTCAATATATTGAACAACTTAAGATTCGAATTTCTAAAATTGCATTTGTAAGATAAAAGAACTTCAGATTGATTTCTGAAGTTGCATTGAAGAGATTAAACTAATTCAGATTCGAATTTCTGAAGTTACATTTGAGAGATAGAAGAACTTTATATTTGATTTTTGAAGTTGCATTGAAGAGATTGAACTAATTCAGATCCGAACGGGTACACTTTGCAAAAATTTGTGCATTGCGGTATAACTTCAATGGTGCCCCCAAAAGTAGGTATATATGAAAATGCCCCAGCTGGAGCTGAATGTGGACAAAGTACTTACCTGGAAAGTTTGGAGCACTGAACCCAATTCTGTTCTAGGCCCATTTGTTATTGTAGTAATCTAAATAGTCGTATATTTAACCGCTTAAACTATATATGTATTTGTGCGCGCGTGTATATAGAGTCAGTGTATAATCTATGTTTACTAACTGGAGAAGTAAATAGTAAATCGAAACGGCTATTTGTGTAAAGATCCGAAGTTTCAAAGACCGAGGTAAGTATTAAGAAACAAGTGTCCTATGGAAAGGGGAGACGGCAAAGGCATTTCACAAGACTCTCTCTATATATATAATAGAGTTCAATATCAATATATAATGACAGTGCGTATGAATTTTTATACTAAGGAGAGTCACACATATTTATCTATAATATAAGTGGAATTTGTAACTAGCAAATAAAGCAAGTAAGCTGCTACCACATATAAAATAGTAATGATAGCGTTAAAATTCTTTACAATATACAAAGTTACGTGTCTCTCAAATCAAACCTTCAGTAAAAGTTACTGAGATGAGATGTGTATGTATATATGAACACTTTATACATAACATATCCGGTGATTCTTTATGTACAAAAATAACCACAGAATATTAAAATTTAAGTGTGCTAAATTTACAAATCTTCATTTGGCTCAATATTAGTCTTCTGAATTTTCATCAATAGCCACAATTTTGGCTGCACCTTTACCACCGGTCACAAATTTAGGAGAATTGACATGATTCTTGGATTCCAACCTTGAATTCTTGGTTATATTATGATTCATAACAACCCCACAATCTTCATCTTCTTTCTTCAAATCACTAGGTGGCAAAAAACAATCCAAAGAAAGTCCTTTTATATTAAAATCAACTTCTTCAATTGTCCAAACTTCTTCCATTCTAGTCCTAGTATGACCTTCTGAATTTTCGCCGAATCTGAATAAAGAAACAGATGTTTTACCAGCATATGCAATGTTAACACCATCGATTGTTCGATAATCTTGAATAAATGATTCCATTGTTGTTTCCCAAAAGACATCATTTTTAGGGGATTTTAGTTTAAGAAGATGAATATCTTCAAGTTGGATTAAAAGGCCTGTTCTTTGACTAAAATAGCCCCAAATAGTATGTCTTATAATTTCTACATTGCTGCTGCTTCTTGCCTTTAGTGTTGAGGGATCTACTTCAAGCTTTAATATAAAGCAGTCTTCAGTATTCACAGCTTTTTCTCCAACACAAATAGAATTAAAGAATAAATCAGCAGTAGACTTTGGATCAAGACCCTGTTAACATGATCAAGCTCAACCATTCAGTATCAACATAGCCACATGTTGAAGACGTAATTAAGTAAATAAAAGTACGGTCTCTTTAATAGTTTAAGTTTTAGACGAGATGATCAAATACTTCAACATTGTACGAGAGTAGACAATGGTCCTAAGTTTGAGTCTGATCTCGCCCATTATCAAAACTTTCTGCCTTCACGTTAAGGGGCGTATTAAAAATATAATTAAATAACAACAATATGTTGTTCTTAACTTTAATCTAAGATTAGTGTCATTTTATGCAAATTCAAATAGAATTGGAAAATAAATCAGGAGTGGATTGCTCATTTTCGCCTGCGGACATAGGTCAATTGACCAAACCACATTAAATATTTGTGTCTCTTTTGATATATTTCTCTTTTGCTGTCTGATTTATCGTCATTCAAAGTTTGTTTTACTAACTTCCACATGACACCTGATTATTTCGATCCTAACACTTTGGATCAAGACCCTATTAACATAATTAATCTCAAACTAATCAATATCCACATATACAGAGTATATTCATTCAACAATTATTCTCTTTATTTTCTTTTTCATTTTAGAGTCTCCACTAGTGCTGGCTTTTTTCATTTCTTTTCTTTGGTTAGTTCTAATTTTTGTTTCAACTTGCCCTATAGAACAACTTGAAGGGGTCGTGTGATTACACAACCTGGCCCCTCAACAAGGAAGAATTCTAAACTACATTAAATGTTGACTTCTTGGCCCAATTTTCCTAATTCCCGTGAAGTTTGCATATTTACAAAAATGGTCAATTGGACCACTTATCATTATCAATTTATTGATTAGGTAAAATGGCATCCCATTCCTAGGTCCACATGGGAAGATGGTACAAAGAAAGGATAACCAAATCATTCACTTTATTTTTGTTTGGTCAAATGGAAAAGTCTAAGTTTCTTTACCGGAATGATAAACTGGTGCAAGTTTTAATGGCTTCAAGAGAGTTTTGTCGTAACAATATTATACAACGTCAATGCACAAAAGTTATATTCGTCGAGAAAGTACCTGTAAGGAACGACGTAGAGGCCGAGCAGGACCACGAGACGCATGAGAATGATGCCATGGACTTTGCCTCCAAGCCACATTACCATCACTACCAGCACTAATTTTACATCCTGAAAGTACCAATTCTATGCTCCAAAGATCAGGGTTTTTTTGCCACAATACAAATCCTCCCATTTCACCTTGCCCGTTTTTCGTGCTCTTGATTTTCATCACCTTACCATTGTTCAATCCTAGACCATCTCCTTCAATAAATTCGGACGCCACCATCTTCACCCTCCCCATCGCGTACATACTATCAATGGAATTCAGAGCATGTTCTCCCCCTGCGGCAGCTATGTATTGTTGCACTATATACTTTGCCATTGAAGCCTCCTGTACATGCACCGACCATTGATTAAATGAACAAAGAAATTATCTCGAGAACTCTATCCATATTAAATTAGGTATCAATGAGTAAATAGATGTTCTACGATTGCAAATTTATTGGCTTAATTAATTCATATTCACGCGGCGTAAAACCTACTTTAGGAGAAGGTAGCGCTCTTTATTAGATTTTTCTCCATTAAGAATTATTTTTATCAACCGTCATTACTTCAAGGATTCTTATGTCACATATAAAAATTTCAGTTTCACCATAGAAAAATTAGTGAATTAGACCGGATTTCTTTGTCTAAATTAAGTAGTGGCTCGATTATGGTAAATTTCATTTTAATTTTCTTCCCGTCAGCTTAACCCTTGAGTCGACAGGATTGATGGAAGGTAATAAATATAGTCTGAATTTATGTGATGCAGTTTTCTTAATTTTTACCGCGAATTTGAATATAGAAACTTCAAGTTTTCTTTTTTAAATAAAATATATGTATTTGAAAACGGAGCCTCGGGACAACGGTAAAGCTAAGTTATTTTCGTGTGACTTATAGGTCACGAATTCGAGTCGTGGATGCAGACATTAATACTTACATTAGAGTAGGTTGTCTACATCACACTCCTTGGAGTGCGGCCCTTCCTGGACTCTGCGCGAACGCGAAATGCTTTGTGCACCGAACTGTCTTTTTTGAAAACTAACAATATGCATATAAAATAAAATAAAAAAGTACATTTGACTCTTGAAATACAAACTATACACATAAATTGGGACAGAGTAAGTAGTAGTCAAAGCTGCACAGAAAAAATAAGAAGAAAGAAACTTGAGCATTGTAAAAGAACTTACAATGGGATGATCATTGATCTTTTTATTGACAGAGTGATCACAACGAATAGGATGAGGAATCAAAGGAGCTGCAACAACACCAAGTAAGAGTTGAATCTCAGCATTTCTACCACCAAAAACCGAAACATGAATTGATTTATGATCAGTATTAATACTATGAGATTTGATCCAAGATTTCATGTTTTGCCATGACTTATGTTTATATGAATCAACAAACATTTCTTCAGGAATAGGAACTTCAAGTACAGTTTCAAGCCCATCTTCTCTATCCAAATTTGGGCACAAAGTCCTCATTTGAATAATATTATCAGAGCAAAAAGAAGATTGAAAAGATTGTAATTATTTTGATGAATGAAAGAGAGAAAAGAGAAGTGTGAGTATTAAAAAGGAAATGGAAACTAATTAGTCTCTTGGATTACAAGGGAGAGTTGGTTATTTGAAGTTTAAGACTGAAAAATACAGAGGACCAACCAACCGACCATGGGAAGCCACCACCCCAACGTGCATTTCTTTGTCTAAATGTCGTGACAGCACGAACTTCTCTTTTGGTTTGGAGTTTATGTTTCTCTTTTCTTTTCCTATATATCCTCTTTTTGTGTTTGACTGTTGGTTGAAATAATATATGATACAAGAAAGAAAACAATAAGCGCGTGCAAAAAGCATCTCGTATTCTATCCCAAGGGGTGAGATGTAAATAACCTACCCTAATGCTGATGGAAGACAGGTATAAACAAGGGAAGCAAATAGCCAGGATCACTTGTATGTAATATAGACAACACATAATCACAGATTTTAATCGAATATAAAATCGATACTTATCTCTTGAAGTGTGACGGCGATCGCGAAAAGACCTTCAAGTATGAGTAAAAACCATCCACGAGATCATCTTTCAGTTCTACAGTCTTCTGCTGTGTGACCCGAATAATGCCCGAAATCACAAGAGTTTCTCCCAGGAAAATTGTGTAGTAAAAATCATAGCCTCTTTATGGAATAAGACCTCTTATATAGCCACAGGTTTTAGAGTTTAAAACGTTTTCCTAAACCTGTTGAGTCTTCCTTTTCCATCAAGAAATATGATTCCATTTAATTCCTAATTATTCGGACACAGCAGGGACCGCAATATTTAATTAACGAGGCTTCCTATTATGGACTTAATTCGAAATATTCGAATTAATACTACCATAATAAATTGCGAATTATTCCACTAAAAATTCGTAACTGCACTCCTCATTTCAATTTCGAAATTCTTCCATTGAACCTTATTTAACTTTCAATGTTAAGATTCAGATACTAATCAAATAAATTAAATTACTGACAGTTTAATTCATTGATTATTTCCTTTAGACTTCTGCTTAATTTATTTCATGTGACAGATACAAAATTCACCTGCAGGGTGTACACATGAAAACTTATAAGCTTTCATAAAAGTGTATCATCAATCTCTAGATCGAGATATTGATTCCTTCAACTAACTATTACTTCGCCAATATATATCATCATTGTCCAATTTACCAGGCATATTGACCCACAAAATAATCTCGCCTTTTAATAATTTAAAATAATAAATAATATACACAACTAATAATAATTAAATCAAGATTAAGAGTATAAGTACGTTTAGCGGCTAGAGAAGTTATTATACTATAAAATACTTATCTCTACTTGGTCCGTTCAATACATACAAAATGTACTAGCACAAGAAGTCAGAATTAAACCATTCTCATAATTAAGATAAATTATATTTAATCTTGTGCTACAATCATTCCTGATGGTTTGTCCAATTCCATCATTTGATTGTGAACATGATCTTAATACTTATAAGAACCGATGATTTAATCTTCCGTGTATAAGCTAAACTTTATACACTAAATCATCTACTATATAAGTAAATGACACAAACGGATATATGATCTATTTAAAATTTTATTAAAATTGAATAAAAAATTATTCCATAATAAATACTATATCCAAACTAAAATTCATGGTTAATAGTATATATCCCAATAATCTCCCACTTAGACTTTTAACCATGACAATTATTATACTATACTATATCTAAATGCATGGTTAATAGTATGTGCCCTAACAATCTCCCACTTACACTCATAACCATGTATATATAACTTTCACAGCTATCCTTTTGCATGACTATTAAAAGTCTCTGCCAATAAGCTTTTGCTAAAAGGAACTTGCCAAATTATTTTCAAATGCAATCTTTGTCTAGTAGTGCTTTGTCGTAACTAACACTACAAAAAGGGGCTATTTGCGGGGGTTAAATTTGCAAATTGCTGGGGTCAGCAACCCCCGCAAAATTGTTGTCGTGACGGTTTTCAAAACCCCTGCAATATCGGTTGCCGTAATCAATTTGCGAGGTTTTTTTCGTGACCGCTGGTATCATTAGCGGCGGTTGATTTAGTGTTTATTAGCTTGCGAGCTGCAAATAATCTAATTTATCGTTACTAAAGTTTGCGTTTATTAGCTTCTACATTACGCCTTTTTATTTCGATCTCAACAATCTACTGCAACAATTAAAGGTGACAATTGATTAAATTATGTAAATATCCTTTAACTGTTGTCGTATCTAAGTTAAAATGTTATGTGTAACAAGCATTGATAAATAATCTAATTTAAATTTGAAGTAACTGATTATGATGTAACGCTTCTTTACAATCTTAAGTATATTATTTACCCGTAGAATGGTACAGTTAAATTTATACGTGATTTATAGACAAGTGAATCGATTTGATCCTAAAATGATAAATAAATTAAACAAGAATATAAGACTTAGCGTTGAAATCGAGATAGAACAACAGAAATTCTGGTACCGGGAGCAGAGCTTCCGGAGGCAGTAGGGACAATATTAATAAGCAAGAAGATAAAATAATATTGAGCTTTGAATAGAGTATAGTATATGCTAGTCAGAAAAATCCCCCTATAATGGTTCTAGAGCTCACTATTTATAGTTGCACCCAGGGAACAAAGTCCTAGGATCAAGTCCCTCTTTCATGACAATTATGAGGGACATTGAAGAATGTGTAACGGTAGGTAGTGAATGGAATATTCTCTTTAACGGACCATGTACTTAATACTAAAGAATATTTTCCATTAAACGCTATCGGGTGCCAGACATTTACTTCATATTTTATGAATATCATTCTCTTCGGTAACAAACGAGATGGTTTCCTTCGGACCCGATTATCTTCTGTCTTCGGCTTCATGTGTTGCTTTATCATGCAAGAATTTAATATGAACATATTTTACCCTATACAGATAGTCCTCCTACTTTCCGGTGGCATAACCTTGTGTCACTGTGAAGTTGGTGAAGATCCCTTTCTTGGCGGGAAATTCTTTGACCCCCTCTGAAAAGTTTGTGACGGTTGATTAGATGTACGTATCTCCATATTTAATGCCCCAAACACACATCATCCAATGATTCAATAACACTTTTGTCGGTTATCGAGGTAATTATGGTCACGATTTTAACCGTCTATTCCTTTACTTATATGCATCAACCTTCTTCTTTTACACTTCATAACTTTCCAAATTCTCTCAAACTCTCTTTACTCAACTTATACTTGTTTTCCGTTTCCGCTGATCTTCTTCTTCAAAAAAAGCCCTTATCCTCTTCTAAAAATAATGACCTCTTCTTCTAAAAATTCCAGTGCTTTGAAAAACAAAGAAAGTGCTGATAATGTTGCTCCTCCCACGGTGAGCACATCATTCCCAAAAAGCTTATTACAACTAAGGACTTCAAAGAGAAGTTCCCATCTGCTAACTCCCGCACTTGGGTTGTTGGCGTATATCCTTCTTCCATCCGCCCTTCTAGCATTCCTAGTGTAAAGGAAGACTGTGGTTGTCAGGATTTGAACATCATTTCTCCTGACCTAGCGGAGCGGGTAATATATGTACCTCTTCACTTTGGGCCCATTTTCGTTGAGCGGGGAGCTTGACTCCGTTATCTTGGAATTTTGCTTCCGCTAGCAGGTATGTCTGGCACATGTGAGCCCTTCTAGGTGGCGGACAGTAGCATGTCTTCGGCGGCTATGCCAGGAGACAAGGGAAGAGATTTACCTGGCTCGGCTGATGAACCTTTATTCCCCCAAGATTTATTCGTGGGGGAATGATAAACTTCAGCAAACGTGGTCACCATGCTTTGCTCACCAGCATGGATGATGACAACGAACGTGGGTGGATGAAGCGCTTTGTTGTAGTTGTCACCAGGGATATCATGCCGGCCACGACTCCATCCTTTCCTGAATCTTGGAATCCTACACATAATTTCGAAATCTAACCTTTTCTACGATTAAGAAGTGTTCACGCCGTTTCTGACTCTTCTTTTTTGTTATCCCTGCAACTCAGTATACACCTCCAAGGGTCGAGGGCTTAGACCAGTGGGTCCGGAAGATTCTGGATATTACCATGCCTAAGACCCGCCGATGGAAAGAACTGGCCCTCAAATACGGGTAGAAGGCCAAAAATCATGGTAAGCTGATTTCCAAACTAACCTTATTATTTTTCTTTCTTGAAAGGATTTTTGGCTAACTTCTTTTTTTGCTTAATTTAGGTCCACCGCATGGCTCTGTTTCTGTCCCCGAGGAGGAAGTTTTGGCCAATCCCTTAGATACGGTGAGGTTGTTAGAGGAGGCCTTTGCTCGAACGGGTGTCGTTGGACCTGTTTCCGGTGCAAGTGCTTCCTCTTGGAGTCACCGACCAGAGAAAAATCAACCAAAAAGGCGGCCGTGCTCTTCGGCTGGGGGCAAAAATAAGAAGGCGAAGAGTGCCTCGACCAAGCCAGTCGTAGATATTGTGGTGATCGATGATGATTGAGAAGCTAGTGATGATGGGGCTTCTCTACATAGAAGACGTTGGCCTTCATCAGCTCAACAAAATGCTCAATCTGTTGAGTTAGTTTTGCCAATCGAAGACGACGCCCCTACGCTCTGGAGGGAATATGAAATAGTGGAAGATGCTAACTCTTGCTTCCGAGTCAAAGTCGCCACGCCCGGTATTGTGAGGCTAGGTACTGGGTCTCTTCTGTCTTCGCTTGATGATCAACCATCAACTAGCACTACATTTGTCGCAGCTTCTTCTTAACGTACAATGCCATTAGCTTCATCTCCTTCTTCTCTGACCTTGCCTTCGCCACCAGCAATTATTTCATCATCTCCATTGGTCGCAGTTATCCGAGAGGAGGATGTCCCTCTTCCCCAGTTCCCAGTTCAAGGGAATTTGGGGCATAATTATTTTTCCCCTCCAAAGATCCACAGAGGAGGAGGAGTGTACCCTCTCGGTTCCTACCGGATTCCATCTACTATCCCGACCGATAGAACTTGCTAATTATTTGAAGCCCCTAGCTTCAGAAAAGGATTGGAATAAGATACAAACTCTCTCGGGAGTGTGTTTGTTGAACAATGCCATGCACAACACAGCGGCGAAATAATTTTTATTTTCTCTGTTGTTTCTTCTATCATTGTTATAGCAGGGTCTTTAGCTTGTATTTCTGTTTTGCAGGCTAACTTCCTTGCTTCTAAGGGCTTTCAAAGATTGATTCTTGATAAGGAGGAACTCACCTCCTAGCGGGATCAACTGTTGGCCGAGCGAGATCAAATTGTTTCCCGTCTCCCGAAATTGGAAGTATGAGCTGCTGAGGCCGTTGAGTTGGAGGCTCGATTATAGCAAAGCGAGCAAGAGGTAGTGACCCTTGGCCAAGAGGCCGCCCTACTGATCATACAACTTGAAGAAACTAGGGCAAAGTGGGTTGAGGTCCACAATGTCGTTCTTGCTGCATCCGATCGTGAGGCTGCCTCTACTGAAAGATTGAATAACTTTGAGGCGGCCTTGAACTCCAAAACTGAAGAGATTGCTGTTGTTGAGGAGAAGTATGCCCGGTTGGAAGAGAGACATAAGAGAGTCATAGAGCACAATAGAGTTTTTAACTCTACTGTTCGTGACCTTGATGTCAGCTGCTAGGTCTGAGAGGGATCATCTTTCGACCAAGGTTTACCGTCTTAAGGAAGAACTTCAGCGCCAAACGGATTCCCTCATTGTTGAAAAAACATATTCCATGTAGCATGAGGAGAAATACCTTGGAAGAGGCCACAACGGGCGTCATTGACTTTGATGCCGAAATCGCTAAGGCCCACGAGCTGGAGTCAACTTCCCGAAGGGGTCTCTCGGTCCAGCCTGATGCTACAGACTCTTCTGGTTCTGGTTTCGAGTTCTCGAAAATTGAAGAAGAACCTAAAGGTGATGATGCTGAAGGCCAAGATATTGAGCTGGCGGTGGATCCGCCTCCTTCTCGTGGTGGCGTAGATGTTTCTCTTCCTCCGAATTCCGAGGGTGCAGTAGTTTAACCTTTTGCTTTCTTTTCTAAACTTTTGTACTCGTGCTTCTTGGCACGTTTGATATAAATAGAAATGCTTTTTTTTTTCAAGTATTATGCAAGTTTTTCTCTTTGCGTACTTTTTCGTTTAAATATTTGCCCAAGCTTTTCTCTTTACGTCCTTTTTCGTTTAAGTATTTGCGCAAGTTTTTCTATTTGCGCAGAATTATGCAAGGCTTCGGGTGTACTTTTCCCCGAGAACATTTGGATTCTGGGCTTAAATTCTTTCGAAATCAACCCTTTAACGTGAGGGCTTCGTAAGAGAGGGCCCTCTTATGTTTACAGTGCTCTTGAAGAGGACGTCTCCTGTTTATTACGGCACTAGTATTTGAAGTACTTGTTTAACTTTCAAATGATAAAATTAATTCATCGATAGGACAATAAAAAAGATAAAAATAAAAGGACTTTACTTTATTCCTTCCATTTTCAAATGTACATAGGCATTAGTTGTGCTAAAAAGAAATTACCATTACTTGTGGCTAACTTGTACAACTTATTTCTACGGGGCTGACCGCGCAGTCCCCGATCTTCGATGATACAACTTTGTTTTTGGGTTTCGTATTCTCAGTCCATGTGGCAGTCATGTTGTCGTATTCTTATATCCCCTCCCCCCGTGTTCAAATGCGAAGAATGCAAATTGGAACAATGGAAGTTTTTCTTCTTTTGAAGGTTCCACTATTGAATGGTTAGATAATCTTTAGTTCGAATACAAACTTCACTTCCCCTTAGGAACTTTTGCTATCAAGCCAAAGATTATATAACAATCCCCTAGTGGCTTGCACTTATGAACAGTCAGGTAATCTTTGCCCGACAGCAAACTTTATTTCCAGGTAGGAACTTTGCTACCGAGCAAACGATTATCTAACTGCTCCGTAGTGTCTTGTTGCTCGCATGCCTTGTCATTTAAAGGTCTTATCTTTGCTGACGAAACTTTCTTCGTAGTATGTTTTTCGTTGCTGCCTTATTAAAAACCTTGCCAGAAAAACCCAATTGGGACAAAAATTGGACTAAGGGAAAAAGAGTACAGAACATACTTTCAGTGTAGGCGAGGTTCATCAGCAATAGTATCTTTTGAGATGTGCCACATTCCAGTTGCTCGGCAATTTTACTCCGTCTGGATTTTCCAATTCGTATGACCCTTTTCCGGTGATAGTTGAAACCCGGTAGGGGCCTTCCCATGTTGGATCTAGCTTTCTTGTGTTGAGCTCCGGGGTGTTCTGAGTTACCTTCCTTAAAACCAAGTGTCCTACTTTGAAATAGCGGAGGTCGGCTCTTTGATTGTAATATATTTCCATTCTCTGCTTTTGGGTTTCCATACTTATATGCGCTAAGTCCATGCGCTCGTCGAGCAACTCCAATTTCACCAACATTGCTTTATTGTTTGATTCTTCGTTCACCCGAAAATATCTCAAGGTAGGTTCTCCTACTTCCACAGGTGGATTAGGGCTTCTGCTTTGTACACAAGATAGAAAGGAGTCTCCCCCGTGCTTGATTTGGCTATTGGTCGATACGCCCATAGTACTTCTGGTAGCTCTTTGAGACATTTGCCTTTGGACGCTTCCAATCTCGTTTTGAGATCTTGTATAACCACCTTGTTTGTTGATTCTACTTGACCGTTTGCGCTCGTGTGATAGGGTGACGATGTGATCCTTTTGATTTTTAAGTCTTCAAGGAATTTTGTGACCGTTGCGCCTATAAATTGTGGCCCGTTGTCACAGGCTATCTCTTTTGGCATCTCAAATCTGCAAATTATATTCTCCCATAAGAAATCTACCACTTCGCGTGCTTCGATCTTCTGATACGGACCTGCTTCAACCCACTTAGAAACATAGTCAGTTAAAATCAAAAGAAATCTTACCTTACCGGGAGTCGCTGGCAACAAACCAACTATATCCACCCCCCCTCCCCACTTTATGGATGGCCATGGTGACAAAACTGAGTGTAGTGGCTCTGCCGGTTAATGTACCAACGGTGTGTAGCATTGACATTTATCACATTTTTTAACATAATCCTTGGTAACTTGTTCCATCCGAGGCCAATAGTATCCTGCCCTGATTAATGTTAACACTAAGGAATCTATGCTTGAGTGATTTCCACAGATCTCTTCGTGGACTTCTCGCATAACATAGTTAGCTTCGGAAGCTCCTAAACATCGGGCCTGAGATGCCTTGGGATCTTCAGGCAATTTTCTGTGCTCGATATAGTCAATGATCTTATTCCTCTAATCCCAGACCAAATTTGTCGCGTTTACTTCGTATTAGCTATCTACGTCTAATACCAAATGCATAATTTATATGACCGTATCGGAGTCTGATCCCTTCATTATTTGTGGATGATCCAAGATTGGCTAGTGTATCTGCTTCTGCATTCTCTTCCCTCGGGATGTCCGTAATTGACCATTCCCTGAACCGAGCGAGCAGAGCCTGGAATTTCACTACATATTGTTGCATGCATTCCTCTTTGGCTTTGAAGATCCCATAGACCTGATTTACTACCAAATGGGAATCACATTTTGATTTCTATGACCTCGGAACCTAGTCCCCGAGCCAGCTCGAGTCCTGTAATCAAAGCTTCATACTCTACTTCATTGTTAGTCAGACGAATGGTTCTTATGGCATGCCTTAGGGTTTCTCCCAAGGATGTGGTTAGCACTATGCTGAGCCCAGAGCCCTTCACATTGGAAGCTCCATCCGTGAACAAGGTCCAAACTCCTGATGTCAATTCTGACACCATCACTGTCTCTTTGGTAGCCAAAGGTAATAGTGCCGGACAAATCGGCCACAAAGTCGGCCAAAACTTCTGATTTAATCGCAGTCCTAGGTTTATATTCTATGTCAAATATACTCATTTCGACTGCCCACTTGGCCAGCCTACTTGAAAGTTCAGGTTTATCAAGAATATTCTACGGGGAAAAATGGTCACCACGACTATCAAATGACATTGGAAATAAGGCCTGAGCTTTCGAGCGGCGACTACGAGATCTAAGGCCAATTTATTGAGATGTGGGTAGCGAGTTTTTTCTCCCGTTAAACTTTACTAACATAATAAATAGGAGATTGTGTACCTTCGTCCTCACATACCAAAACGACACTTACCTCTACCTCTGAGACTGCTAAATATATCTACAGTTGTTCGCCTTCCTCCGGTTTTGACAGTAACAGAGGACTTGACAAATACCTTTTCAAATCCTTTAAAGTCTGCTGACATTCCGAAGTCCATTCGAAATTGTTCTTCTTTTTGAGTAGCAAAAAGAAATGATGGCATTCCTCCGAAGATCGGGAAATGAATATGGTCACAGTGGCCAGTCTCTCTGTCAACCTTTGAACCTCCTTCACGTTTCATAACTGGTCTGCGATGTCTTCGATGACTTTAATTTGATCGAGGTTAACATCGATCCCCCTTTACGACACCAGGAATTCGAGGAACTTACCAGAGCTGACCCCGTACGCACATTTCTCAGGGTTAAGATTCATGTTGTGCTTTCTTAGGACGTCAAAGGTTTCATGCAAGTGTTTAATATGATCGCATGCGTTCAAAGACTTAACCGACATATTATCTATGTAAACTTCCAGGGTTTTCCCTTTTTATTTCTCAAACATTTTGTTCACGAGCCGTTGATAGGTGGCTCCGGCATTTTTTAGCCTAAAAGGCATCACATTATAATAATATGTCCCGGAGTTTGTTATGAATGAACTTTTCTCTTGATCCTCCGAGTTCATCTTGATTTGGTTGTACCCAGAGTAAGCATCGAGGAAACTCATTAGCTCGTGCCCGGCTGTCGCATAAATCATTTGATTAATGTTTGATAATGGGAACGAATCTTTCGGGCACGCCTTATTTAGATCCTGATAGTCTACGCACATGCAAAATTTATTATTCTTCTTTGGAACTACTACTACGTTAGCTAGCTAGTCAGGATACTTCACCTCTCGGATTGAACCGATATCAAGCAAACGAGTTACCTCTTCTTTGATGAATTTGTTTCTGACCTCTGCGAAAGGACGTTTTTTCTGGCCTATCGAAGGGATGTTAGGATCCAAACTTAGTTTGTGCACGGCCACTTCCGGAGGGATACCTGTCTTATCCACATGCGACCACGCAAAATAATCAATGTTAAATTTAAGAAATTCAATAAATCTAGAACTGAGCTCAGGGTTCAGTTCTGTCCCCAAGTGGAACCTTCTCTCTAATAATTTCTCGAATAACGCGACTTGCTCAAGTTCTTCCGCTGTGGATTTTGTTGCGTCTGTTTCTTCTGGTACATAGAAGTATCATAGTACCTGGTAGGATTCCGACATCTCTTCCCCCTGGTTGACTTCACTCGGCTCGGGAGCAAACGTCGAATCCTGTAATTGTTATGCTGCATGATCATTCCCCTTGCTAATGAAAAGTGAGATTGCATTCATCTCCCTCGCTGCCGGTTGGTCTCCTCTTATTTGCTTAATCCCCTCGGGAGTCGGGAACTTCAGCAATTGATGATATGTCGACGACACGGATTTCATCTCGTACAACCATGGTTTCCCCAGGATAATATTATATCCCATATTGCCATCCACTACCTCGAAGAGGGTCGTCTTCATCACCCCCTCGACATTTGTAGGTAGCAGGATCTCTCCTCGGGTTGTCACGCTTGCCAAATTGAACACGGCAAGGAGCTTTGAGGTCGGGATGATTATTCCGGTCAGCTTGGTTTGTTACAACATTCTCCACTGGATAACATTGGCCGAACTTCCTGGGTCCACCAAAACACATTTAATTTTAAAATCTAACACATTTAACGATATTACCAAGGCATTGTTGTGCGACAACAACAGTCCATCTGTGTCTTTCTCCGTGAAATATATGTCGTCCTCAGCGATTTCTCGGAGTCTCTTACTGTGGGTTACTGATACCTTTGTCTTTTTTGCTGCCGAAAATGTAATACCATTAATCTTGTTTCCCTGAAAATCATGTTGATCGTCAAACATGGAGGGTCTTCTTCTGCTTTTGAAGGTTCCGCATTATCACTATTGCGGTCGTAGTTGTTTTTAGCCCGATCACATTAAAATTCTTTGAGATGCAACGTTAGTACCTCCTCGCGCAAATGCCGACAGTCCCCAGTCCGGTGACCATTGGTCCAGAGGTATTCACACCATAAATTAAGATCCCTCTAACTGGGATCAGATCTCATTGGTTTCGGGAATTGTGCTTCTTTAATGTTCCTCATAGCCGACACCAGCTCTACCACGCTGTCATTGATGTTGTATTCGGAAAGCCTAGGGTAGGAGGAATCTCAAGAACCTGATATCTCATTGTCCTACAATGACCTGTTATTCCGTCCGCGATTAACTCTCCTATCAGTAGCGAGTCTATCCGCCGACCGAAAACTTCTGCCGCGCCCTTCGGCCCTTTCATAGGGCAAAAATCGACCCTTTGAAGACCGTCGATCTGAGTCGAAGTCATCCTTTGATTTCTCCTTATTCTTTTCCCAGTTCTGACCCTTTGTTGATATCAAAAAACTGAGCTGATCATCTCCAATCCATATCTTTGACTCATAATGGTTCTGTACATCCGCCCATGTTATTGCCTGGAACTCGAGCAGACTTTCTTTCAATTTTCGGGAAGCATCGGAACTTCTCGGATTCAACCCTTTAGTAAATTCTTCAGTTGCCTACTCATCTGGTACGACCCGGAGCATCATTCTTTCCTTCTGGAATCTGGTCATGAACTCCCGCAGCAACTTGGACTCTCCCTGTGCGATCCTGAATATGTCGGCCTTTCGGGCCTACACCTTCCTGGACCCGGCATGGGCCTTGATGAAGGAATCCGTGAGCATCTCGAAGGAATCTATGAAGTGCTCGGGTAGAAGCGAATACCATGTTAGGGCCCCCTTCGTGAGGGTCTCCCCGAATTTCTTCAGTAAGGCTGATTCAATCTCGTGCGGAGCCAAGTCGTTTCCCTTCACTGCCATTGTATAGGTGGTAATATTCTCCTGAGAATCTAAATCCCATCATACTTCGACACGTCTGGCATTTTGAACTGCTTCGGGATCAACTCTGGTGCCGCACTGGATTTGAGCGGCAATTGAGTGTACTTCTTTGAGTCTGGTCCTTTCAACACTGGTGGTGCGCTCGGAATCTGATCCATTCGGCCATTGATTTCCCTCATAAACCGTATGAGTTCGGTTTTAAAGGGATTATTTTCATTGTTGTTACAGGAACCGCTACCGCTCCTCCCGGCCCTGTCAAAGCCCACTTCGCCCCTCGGGGTGTTGTTGTCGACCCTCTGCATTTTCTTATTTACGGGAGCACCGAGAGGAACTGGACCTCGTCCATTCACGTTGTTGAAAGCATCCGACAATGCATGCCTTAATTCTGTCATAACCTCATCCTGTCGTGAGAGATGGCCCATAATGGCCTTTTGCTGCTCCCTCAGGATCCTTACTATTTCAACAATGTGCTCGTCTTCTGCATCATCAGGAGTTGCCTCTCGAACATGACGTGGATATTGCCCGTCATAGGCCGGCGTGGCCTCATCCCCCTCGTTGAGGGTATTACTAACGGAATCTTCATGCTGAGGGTGATTTCCTTGGGCCTTAATGTTTTGTGTGATGTTGACATCGTTATATGTCATTTTCTATGATGTTTGCTAAGAACAAATAATCAAACAGATTAGTAACAGATGCACAGACCAACTCGATTACAGAACTGTCTATGCCCCACGGTGGGAGCCAAACTGTTTACCCATAAAATGGTACAGTTGAATTTATACGCGGTTTATAGACAAGTGAATCGATTTGATCCTAAAATGATAAATAGATTAAACAAGTTAAGACTTAGCGTTGAAATCGAGATAGAACAACATAAATCCTGGTACCGAGAGCAGAGCTTCTGAAGGCAGTAATGACAATATTAATAAGCAAGAAGATAAAATAGCATTGAGCTTTAAACAAAGTATAGTTATATGTTAGTCAGAAAAATCCCCCCTACAATGGTTCTAGAGCTCACTATTTATAGTTATACCTAGGGAACAAAGTTTTAGGATCAAACCCCTCTTTAATGATAATCATGAGGGACATTGAAGAATGTGTAACGATAAGCAGTAAATGTCATATTCTCTGTAACGGACCATGTACTTAATGCTAAAGAATATTCTCCATTAAACGCTACCGAGTGGCAGGCATTTACTTCGCCGTTATGAATATCATTCTCTTCGGTAACAAACGAGATCATTGCCTTCGGACTCGATTGTCTTCTGTCCTCGACTACACATGTTGCTTTATCATGTGAGCATTTAATATAAACATATTTTACCCTATACATGTATATAACTGAAATCCTGAAACAGTGATTCTTCTTTGGTGACATTCTACCTATTTGACTTGTTATGGCATTGAAGTAGCAGTCCCCTATTTCCATTCGTACATCTTAAGTTCCAGTTGAAGTAGAGTTCGAATTGAACATAAATTAGTTTATTTGCATTTCATACACAACCTTAGATCCCGCAGCCAATATCCTTTTCATGTTTCCTAAATGAAGATATGCAACAAGAACTTGAACTTCCAATTAGCGACTATTAAGCAAAAAGTATTTTTTTTTAAAATAAATTTTTAAAAGGATGTGAAAAACTATTCTGAAATAGGAGTAAATGTTATGTTCTTTATGCTACAAATGTAAGTTATTGATACGATTGGATAGTGCATGTTTAGGAAAAGTTATTAGTCCTATAATTTTAGTTGGTTAAAAGTACTTATATGATAGTCGCCGTAGTTCGTATACTAAAGTACATTGAGTTTGAAGTTAAATATCAAATATTAAACGTATACAAAACATGTTTCCATCGACACGCATTAGGGGTTGTTTGATAATTGATAGTTTTAGGACTATATTACTTAGTATACAATTTCACATTAGATATTATACAATGTTTAGTTGGTTGCATAAGGAAAAACAATCGCTGCATAAATAATGCAACATTTGGACGTTGCGGAACTAAATAATAACCGTATTAAGTTATGTGAAAATTTAAATATTATTTAATGCATGATACAATGTGACTAATAATTTTTGAATTCGCATTGCAAGGTTTAAATTATTTTAAGACAATAATATCAATTTTAAAATAAGTAATTTATCTATAACAATCATTATTTGTCACCATATAGTCTTTACCAGCGACTGAACCAGGATTAAAAATTTATAGGTTCTGAACTTACAATCGAACCCATAGCTCATTTTAGTTATTGATTTCACAGTTAAATATTTTTATATATTTAGTGAATTTTTTAATACAAATACGTAGTCTAAGCAAAACATATTGAGTTCATCCGAACACGTATTTATTTCTCTAGCTCCGCCTGTCTTTACTTAACTGGTATGTGAACCAAAAGACCCCTTGTACTATACCGTCCCAATTTTTTTAAATTTGTTTTTCTTTGTTTCGACTGAGAACGCAAGAACCATACTTCCAAAAGCCAAAACATTTATTGTTTGAAACTTGCCTCTTCAATTGAGAAGAAGAAAGTGTGCCCGACCATTGAGGCTAAATTAAAGGATATAATAAAGAAATGTTTGATTAAGAAAGAAATAGTCGGCGAAAGCCATAGCGTGCGGCCGACCATCCGAAATAGCAACTGCATGATTGACTAATGAGTAGCCACACAATCCAAAAATACTTTTCGTATTTTGTTGGATTCAGAATTTAAAGTTTATGAATTTAATTTTTAAGGTTATTAGCATTAAATGGATTATATTTTTAAAATTATAACTTTAGGTCTACCGTTTATTGTAATTTTAGTAAATTTTTATACATAAATTTATGTTCTGCATATAAAGAAGGGGTTCAGATGAAAGTAGTGACACTACTCTACTTCCTGCCCTGATTTGCAGTTGAGCAGGCATAGAGATTTGGCTTGGTCTGTTAATATTCGTCCACCTTTCACTTCATCACTAATTATCTATAAGGACTTTGATTAGCATTTGGCTTTAATTTGCTGCTTAAATTGGCGATGGTGGGTATGCAATTATATGTCAGTTACTAGCTTAAAAAAAGACCTCAATCATGTCATGCACGTTGAATCCAATCCATTTTAGGTGGAGCCCTACGTCAACAATTGAGACATGCACTAAACTTCTAGACGGAGGCTCTTTCAGATTGTATGCAGTTCAAATTTGGATTAGTCGGGGCTAGGGTATCAGATACAACAACAACAACCCAGTAGAATCCCATTAATGGGGTCTGGGGAGGGTAGTATGTACGCAGACCTTACCCCTACCCCGAAGGAGTAGAGAGGTTGTTTCCGAAAGACCCTCGGCTCAAAAAAAAAAAAAAACGAAAGATAATATTAGTATCACAAGGCTAGGGTATCAGATACAACAACAACAACCCAGTAGAATCCCATTAATGGGGTCTGGGGAGGGTAGTATGTACGCAGACCTTACCCCTACCCCGAAGGAGTAGAGAGGTTGTTTCCGAAAGACCCTCGGCTCAAAAAAAAAAAAAAACGAAAGATAATATTAGTATCACAAGGCTAGGGTATCAGATACAACAACAACAACCCAGTAGAATCCCATTAATGGGGTCTGGGGAGGGTAGTATGTACGCAGACCTTACCCCTACCCCGAAGGAGTAGAGAGGTTGTTTCCGAAAGACCCTCGGCTCAAAAAAAAAAAAAAACGAAAGATAATATTAGTATCACAAGGCTAGGGTATCAGATACAACAACAACAACCCAGTAGAATCCCATTAATGGGGTCTGGGGAGGGTAGTATGTACGCAGACCTTACCCCTACCCCGAAGGAGTAGAGAGGTTGTTTCCGAAAGACCCTCGGCTCAAAAAAAAAAAAAAACGAAAGATAATATTAGTATCACAAGGCTAGGGTATCAGATATCGAATGAGAAATCAAGGGGGAAAAATGTGACTCGCTAGCGTGAAAAATCGAAGTTTTCATTAAAATACTCCTAATAGAATACCGTGATTCAGAAATTAGAATAAATAAGTTTATATGTGATTTGTTGTAAATATATTTATCATTTAATAATTTATGTTATGCATTTATATTGTTCAAATTAAGAGTGGTGAATACAACTGCATTAATATATACCTTGGTTTTGGATCCATTTCAATGTCAGCTCTAGCTACAACAAAAATTTCCAACGAAACCTTATTACTATTCCATTATTAAAGAATGACACTATTATGAGTATTACCAATAGAAGAGTCAGTTTGGATGGACTTATTTTAAGTGACTTTTAAGCCAAAATAATTTTTAAGTCATAAGTTAGGAATTTCAGTATTTGATTTTTGGCTTGATTTTATCATTTTAGCTGCTTAAAAGCACTTTTTTACTTTATCAAAACACTACAAATGACTTAAAAGCTATTTTGGCTTAAAAACATTTAAAATAAGTCAATCCAAACGGACTCGAAGAATCACGCCAGTTTATGTTTTACTACAATTTTTCTAATATTTTAAATTATAAGTATTCTAATTTATAATCCTTTTATATAGTTTGTAATACATTAATTAGTACCAAAAAATATGATATTTGAATTCACGATGAAAATTGGTAAAAGGCTTGCTACCACATGAATTCGCATAGCTAAAACTCGGGACATTTGATTAAGACGGGAAAATCTTATTTATTTCACCAAAACTAAAGTTTCTTGTTGCAGTAGTTTCTTCAACGAGCTCAAAGTGTGCCAAATTCACTTAATGTACTCAACTTCACTCCACTTGCAAAGAAAACTAAGTGTATCCAAAGTTTGATATCTTACCATAACATGAAGTGACATCTGTCCCTTTTTGCCCTACTCTGGGTGCAGTTTCACTTTCCTACGTAAATTGCAAGGCAAAATATAAACCCTATTGCTTGAAAAAGGGAAAAGGAAAGGGAACATAATGAAAAATTACAGGGGATACAAAAAATATCTTTCTATTAGTGAAACATCTAACATAGGTCTAGGAAAAATTTATAATTTTCCTTTGCTTTCTCTTTTCTTCCCTCATTTCCGAGCTAAACAAAAAAGATCCTCCTTATTAATCTAAGGGGAAAATGTTTAACAAGATTCATTTGATTTGGTCCAAAGTCAAATAAATAGATAAAGTAATTCAAAATTGCAAAAAACAAAAATCATGTTTATGTTCAATGTAAGTGTTAGTTGAGCATTTAATTAACATTAATTATCAAGCAAGTAGAAGGATATTTGAAATAGGAAAAAAAAAAGTAATTTTGTTTGCTTAAAAGCAATGAACTCCATATGTATGTGATTCAAAGAAATTACACTTGAAGTTATGCCCGATACTTGAAAGGGGGAAAGGACAAATAATAAATGTTTAGGAGTATAATATTTCAGAGAGGAGTAATAAATTTGCAAGCTACAATCATTATTTTAATTGATATACTCATAAACTAGTATTATAATATTTTATAAACATTTCAAATAATGAAATTCAGTATTTATAAACTAGTGTAATAGCTAATAATTAGTATTCACAGATAGTGAATCTTAGCTCGAAATGTTGAAATAATGTTTGATTACGTTAATTAAAATCATTTCCACTTGATCATGCTCATAATCCACATTAGCTTATTTTCATGAAATTTGTCATTTTCTTGGTCCCTGGGTTCCTTTAAAAATATCATTAAAGCCAAATAAATTTGGTCTAAAGCCAAATAGAAGATATTTCATGTAAAAAAAAAAAAAAAAGATTTCCA
>AWOL01S0017559.1:5895-8395 GCA_000715115.1 Nicotiana otophora
TCCAGGTATAAAGGGATAAACAGTCTAAGAGAGTGCCAAGAAACAACACATACCTATCACTTTTGGAAGGTTTGGAACCCTCGATTCATCCGACTTAAGGAGAAAAAGAGAACAAGATGAGGGAGCTTGCCTCCTCGTTCCCTTTTACCTATGCCATGATGCTCATGGGCAGCTTATCTCTAATTGGATTTCTTTATCTTTCTTCTTCAAATTACGAGTAGAGATTTGGGGAGAGTGGATAGGACATGGTGGTGGATGACGTAAAGGAAGGGAAGGCCCATCCCGTGCTTTCGAGCGATTTTTCCAGCAAAAGGCAGATTTTTTTCTTTCCGTCCCAAATAGAACAATAGAATAAGGACTTAGATGTGACCAAGGTGCTTGCAAGCTTAGGGTTAGCAAGTTGTTAGCTGGGATAGTAGTCAGATGAATGGAGGTCGGGTTCTGGAGTGCCTGTCAAGGGCGCTAACGCATACCCCGGGGTGATCATCACCACCTGCACCTCACATCTCGGCACAGTGGAACGTGTAACCCGCATGCTGTTCCATTCAACTACATTTGTTCCTTTAATCCATAGCTTAAAAGAACGCAGCAGCGAGGGACAACCCGCCCATACAGCCAGCGGGGAGGATGGCACTACTGGCAAAGACCGTCTGGCGAAAACGCCGCAGGCGCGAAGCGTGGTAGGCCTGCGCCGGGGGAGCATACCATAGGGAGGAAAGGGAGCCCGGACGGTGGAAGAGCCAGGGGAGGCCGGGTCATTTGACGGAAATGGAAGGCTTTTCCCTATTAGAGAAGGCCCTATGGAGTAAAGGGAAGTGGATGAATTCTTGGAAAAAGAGGGAGCGAGCATATTTAAAATCGAAAATGAAATAAAGCAAATTCCATGAATAGATAGAGTCAACGGTACGACAGACAGCGCTGCCTACACGCGAATTAGTTTCCGAGGTTGAGCAGTATCAATTTTACTACATGATTTGCGAATGAATGCTGAGCTGGCCCACCTCGAATGGCGTGAGCCGCATGTGGGGAGACATGTGCGTGCGTTTTTAGGGGGATCTGGTCGAAAAGCCGGTCGGCGCCCACCCGACTACCCGACTAGATGGACTGAGAAATTAATTGAGTACAAAACTTATCTTCAAGTTTTACCTTATTCTGATCGTTCAGAGGGCGATCGCGGGGTTACTGAATGAAGTCCTCCGTTTTTTTCGGAGGTGCTGACCCGCAACGAGGTAGAGATGACTAAGTGACATGGAATATGGCGACGACAACATGTCGTAGAAGGAGATAACATGTGGAGCCAACGACCCACCAAGACTAACCTATCTACAACTACATCCCCGAGCGGCAGTCAAACGGGGGCGTGAATGCGAGATGCCAGCAGAATGATCGGCCGGACAGAGGCTAGGGCTGCTTCCTTCCTACCGTATCCTTCCTTGTGTGTCGGAGATATAAAGCGAGTGCACCGGAAAAGAACGGGAACTGGATCGATCTATTCTATGGTGAAGCATCCGAAGCATAACTGCACACTCACACGATCTTTGCCGAGAGATAGGAGCATTCGGTGGAACCGGTGAACTACACTTGCTTCTGGATAGATGTGTGGGACAGAGGGCTCGTGGTACCTGCTGCCCACCCTTCCTCCTCTGCTTTGAGAACCGTGTGAACGGAGAGTGGGCAGAAGAGAAGGAGGTCCTCATACGGAGTCGCACACTTACTTGAGCAGTGCGGGAGACTGGGGAATGGGTCGAATAAACTCCCCTGGGGCCGGAAAAATAACAGACGAAGCTTTACTTAGATAGGGCTTTTTTTTTTCTTAGTGATTGNATGAACTACACTTGCTTCTGAATAGATGTGTGGGACAGAGGGCTCGTGGTACCTGGTGCCCATCCTTCCTCCTCTGCTTCGAGAACCGTGTGAACGGAGAGTGGGCAAAAGAGAAGGAGGTTCTCATACGGAGTCGCACACTTACTTGAGCAGCGTGGGAGACCGGGGAATGGGTCGAATAAACTCCCCTGGGGCCGAAAAAATAACAGACGAAGCTTTACTTAGATAGGGCTTTGATTGGGATTTTTTTTTCTTAGTGATTGGAAAGGAGGGCGCCTGGGTATGTTATAGAAAGGGAAGGCGGAAGCATCGAATGGCGAAGAGAGGCGGCTCGGCAGGGAAGGAATGGGAAATCGTCAAGGATGACTTCTTTGTTGGCGGAACGAAGGGCTAAATAGCGAGAGTGATTCTCTGAGCCGGTCTGGATTTCCAACGCCTCGGGAAACTGGTCGAGATAGATGACAGCACCTTTTTCCCCTCTTCCTTACCGGTAGGGCAATCTTCTCTTATGGCCTTCACCCCCCGCCCGGAAATAGAGAACCAAGCCCCTNAAATGGCGAAGAGAGGCGGCTCGGTAGGAAAGGAATGGGAAATCGTCAAGGATGAATTCTTTGTTGGCGGAACGAAGGGCTAAATATAGCGAGAGTGATTCTCTGAGCCGGTCTGGATTTCCAAC
>AWOL01S0017559.1:13395-27134 GCA_000715115.1 Nicotiana otophora
GTTGAAAGTTTGACCGAACTAAAAATTAAAACCAATGACAGTTTTAACGTGATAATCACTAGTAAATAAAGAAAAGTTCCTCTACCTTATTTTTTTCACTTCTACGATGATGGATGACAGGTCTATTTGTGAATCACTAAAACAAATTGTGCTACTTAGGAAATTAGCGGATAAGAGGAGGTGGTGTGTACATTTACTAGTATATCTATCCTGTACCTATTTTTATTTTTATTCTAAAAAGAATGCACAAAATGGATGTAACACATAATTTCTATCCAGAAACAAAAAAAAAAAAGATTTCTATGCAATCGTACATTAAGTTCCTCCTGCTACACATCTAAAGTAAATCTTCTGGCAACCATGTGGATAACTATTTCTTAGATAAATTTCTAATGGTGAAACTAAATATGGTATTTTACATTAAATCAAACAATTTAACCTTAATATTTAAAAACTAAAGTGAAAATGCATATCACTTTACCGTGATTAAATGTGTGTATGAAAGATACATGTCTTGCATTCATTAGTTTTGTGTAAATATATATGCTTGTAAGTTGTTATTCTTTTTTAATCAGACATACAAGTGACTTTTTATGTTCAGTTTTCTCATTTTTTTTCCAAGGTGCATGTAAATTTGGCCATTGTTCAATTAGTCTAATGGCATAAATGGGCGTACTCACGAGAAAGCAACTCAGAGCCCAACTACCAACTGAAGTTTCCTCTTTAATATTATCCATAGTCGTAGTATGGTATTTCAACCTCGTGACATTCCCCTACATTACTCCTTATTGCTATTTTCTTACATCTCATTGCAGTTTTTGGAAAATTGTAACTCTTAACAATTTTCGAGAACTTGTAAACCAATATGGTTTATGTGTCTAACTCTACGGAATTTGTATGCTAAAAGAAACATGGGTTGTAGCGGATCGTCTCACGCCAAGCCAAACAGTCAGTCCTTTCTAGATTTAATATCCTCTGTTAATTCTCCTTAATTAGTTTTGGATTAGAATAGATGGATGATTAATTGTGTTTAATTATTGATGCATACAACTACAGTTAAATTGAATGATTATTTAAAAGTACTAACGTAGAAATGCATATAACAGGAATTGTGAAAAAGATAATAAGAAAGCCAAAACCATGGAAGCATCCACAGCCTATAACAAGAAGTCAGTTGATGCAGCTAAGGGAAGAGTTTTGGGACACTGCTCCTCACTATGGTGGCAAGAAAGGTATACTCTGATCTCACAACTGTTCAAATTCAGCCTACTTATTTGCAGATTGCATTTTGAATTTTAAACAATCTACTAAATGCTCCACTTTCATCTACAATAACCATTTGACATAATCAAGAACGATGGAATGACTCAAGCCCCTCCCCAATTGAGTAGGTTCGAATGGCTGCTCGATCTCGAGCCTGTGTTGTATTCAGTTGTTTGTATGTGTTAAATTGTGTGATCATCTTATTTAAAAGTTTAAACTTAGAGAGATCGCATTCTTATTTACTTAATTAATTTGTATCTTTTAACATATCTCTCATGTGCGAATCTGATTCTAATTCACTAAATAAGCATATGGAAATTTTTTTTGATATTAGGTGGCAGTGCGAATTGAAATAAGATCTTTGCCGTGTTGAATTGCATGACCATCTCATTTAAAAACTTAAGTTGCTAGAGAGAGCACTTTTATTTATTACTTAATTATAGTCGATACTAAAAACTCTTTATTTTGAGGGAGGGTTGAGATAATTTGCATTCCAACATTCAACAACCAGAAAAATCACTGCATATACTCTTATATCATTTTATTCTATGCTTTCCGGAGTTAGTTTATATGACTGCATCTTTAAGTGTACTGAGTCATTCGGCTTCAATTGAAGCTGTTTGGTTAGTCATTTCTCAATTTTCCCTCTCTTTTTTTTTTATTGTCCAATATAACACTATGGAACATGACATGCACAACTGAGTCATTCGGATTCAATTGAACCGGTTTGGTTAGTCATTCGCCTAGATGTGACAGAGGAACATGTTACTGTTCTTGTTAATTCACTCTTTGTAAATATAAGTTTCTTTCTCAAAAGTCAACTTTCTCCCTTCTTGCTTTAGTGAAATAAGGGCGTTAAGGCAATCTTCCTTCAGCTGGCTTCGCCCTATCTAATCATCTATTTTCTCAAATGGATATTTAGGGATTTCTCTTGTTCATAAATCTTGAAACCAGATCAAAATCAAATAGCCCTTAGGTTCAGCCATTCAGACATACTTAATGGTTATGTCACTCTGTAACAGAAATCTGGGATGCGCTTCGTGCTGCGGCAGAAGCTGATCTGGACCTAGCTCAAGCAATTGTGGACAGTGGTGGGATCATTGTCCACAACACTGACATGACCGTCTGCTACGATGAAACAGGTATACTTATTACATGTGTTGCGATGCAGCTTCTTACATTCATAATTTAGCCCAATCAGCAGATTTTGTATGGAGATCTAGAAATGATAAAGAACCTTATGTTTTGGCATTTGGGTTAAAATAGTTCTTTAAAATATATTTAGAGCAGTTTTAGTTCTTTATATTTATCAAATTACAGAAGCATGATGAACCGTTTAAATTGAAGAAACAATCAGAATGGATGTCTATCGATCATTTCTCCCTATTTGCATCTTAAGAAAAACCATACTAGCAGCAAATATGTTAGTGTGTATGAACAAAGTTCCACGTATAAAGTAGAAAAGAAAAGGAAACTATTTATAAGGAGTTAGGATGCTCTTAATGGTGTGAGGTCTTTTGGGAAAAATCGTGGAGCTTTGGATCAAAGCGGACAATATCACACCATGTTAAGAGTATTTTTGAGCCATTTTAGCCCAATAATTGGTATCAGAGCCAACAGTTTGGTTGGACGAGCATGGAGATGGCGGAGTGATGGTGTTAGGCATAGGCCCCGGCTTAGTGCCTTTGCCGGGAGATTGGTGGTGTGTGCAGAAAAAGTCTCACGTGGAAAGTAGAAAAGAAAAAGAAACTATTTATAAGGAGTTGAATGTAGGCCTTACAAGGAAAAATATGCTTGATCCAAAACGGACAATATCATAGGAGTATCTTTGAGCCCAAAAATAAAAAAATAGAGAATTGGGGTAAATGAATCGGGAGAAGCCGGATGGTTTCTTTACTTTGAATGGCTCACGTGCTTCTCACGAGCCAATTCAATTAAATATAATTATTGTAATGTGTTTTAAACATAACATAGACCAAAATTGCTCAATTTTGGTAAAGAGCTCGTATGTATATTTTAAGGACTATTATTAGACTAGTCGCAAACATAACGAATTATTTTTGTTATTTTCCTGGTTATTTGATCACGCAAAGGAGTTTCATCAAAAGTGCTAATAGGAAACTTTGTTGCAGGTACCAAATATGAACTACCGAAGTACGTTTTGAGCGAGCCAACGAACATGATAAGATATGATTGAGAAGATAAATAGTAGTTGAAGCTGGTGCATATGTTGTAATGTCCGTTTTTTCACAGTCTGAGTTTGGTTCTGTCATTTTCTTCTACCATCAACTATAACGTAATTCCACATTTGTCGCTACCACATAACCCCTTTTTAAGTTTAAAGTGGCGAAACTGAAAGCACCAATTCCTTTTTTCGTTCATAGTCGGAAAATTTGCTAGGAATATTAGGAGTTGGGATTCACGTACTGGTAGTATTTGGTTCACATTTACTGGAACAGTGAATAATTGTGAGTAATTGGATGCCAATTCCCATATTGAAATAAGTGTACAAGGTAACATTTTCAAACTTTAGGTTATGTAGTGCTTTGGTAAATGTTATGCAAAGGAAGATATGGTTTGAGGGCTTGAATGCTATGCTTCTTACACGGTAAATTAATTTTCTTATTTTGACATGAAATTGACAGAGTGGCAAACAAGTGATCTGTCATAATTTAATGCCAATAAACCCTTCGGGGTGGCCGAGTTGATTGAATAATGGACTTTTCAAATGGGAGATCTAGAGTTCGAAACCACTTGCATATCTTCTCTATCGAGTCCGTCGCACGAGACTTGCCTATTTACCTTCCTGTGTGGTTTGCGGGTTATTATATAAGAGTCGCTTGTGCTCTCTCAAAGGATAGTGGTTGGGGTTCCTTGTTACCAAAAAAACTCAATGCCAATAATTTCACCTTCTTGTCATCTGTATTTCCAAGCAATTCGCACATAGTTCAACACTTAAATGTGATAAAATTAATTTTGTGGAAAAGAGGGAATGTGCTAGTTATTCATGGAAAACAAATGTGCAAAATTGTTGTAATTTTTTCGAAATTGTTAGACTACAAAATTTCATTTCGTGGCTCATTCACGCTAGTTGGTACTGTTATGAGCAATATTTTAAAAGGCAGGGGCGTGAGGCGGGCGTTTTACCAATTATGAGGTAAGGCGTACGCGCTTACACAAAAAATCAAAATTGTGACGGAAATCTTTTGACAGATAGGTCCATTACAAATTTGTGACGGATTTTTGACAGATTTGTGATGGATCATCCTTACATAGCCGAAAATTTGAGGAAACAATAACTTATTTAACATAAATTCCATTTATGACGGATGTGTGACTGATTCGTAACGGAATTTAGCGAAAATATTTTGTGGCAAAAATAATCGGTCACGAAATTTTGGCGGTAAAATAGTCTGACAAAATTCCGTCACAATTCCGTCACAAATATTATTAATATATATATATATATATATATTATTTTGTGACGCCCAAATGCGTCTCAAATTTGTGACAGTCATTTAAATCCGTCACAAAAATAAAAATACTCACTTATGTTCTAAATGTCAAAGTTTGTGACGCATGTGTATGTCACATTTTTAGAAAAATTTGGGCCTAACTTTTACTTTTCCCACCTTACTTTTCCCACATTCTTACGGTCCAAAGACCACTTTTGTTTTCCCCCAAAATGAAATCCCCACAGAAAGCCTCGTTTCACAAAACCCTTCTATACCACCAATAGTAGACTACATTTAACCAGTGTTCATTAACCAACAAGCTTCGATTTCTCTGTATTTTGGTGCTTTGTCGACTGCTTTCCCCTTGTCAGTATCTCCTCTTTCACTCTCATTTTTTTTAGTTGTAAAATTAAATTTCATGTTACGTATTTTGTGGTCAGGTAAAGCGCTTACTTCAAGGTTGTGAGGCACCATCTATTGAGGGAGCACTTCCAGTTTTTCAACGATATACTATTGTTGTTGGTATCTCCTCTTTTACACTGATTTGCTCTTTTTAAATATATTTGGTCATAAATTTAGAAGCATTTAGACAGATTTTTTGTTCTTTTCTACTTCATGATTTGCTCAATTCTTAGTTAGATTTTGCTCGAACAAAGTGATATGTTGAAGTGAATATAATCGTTGCCCCATCTTTGAAAACTTCAAATTTGTGAAAATATCTTAGTGGGTCTTCATCAAACAAGCTAGAATAGAGAAATCGTGAAGTGAAAAACTTAAATGAGTTAGTTTCTCTACTAGTAAATAAAAGAATACTTGAATTTTTACTGATAAGTGATCTTTTAAAGATAGTTTGTTTTATTTTGTTTTATATTTAAGTTTTGAGATATGGAAGGTTTTTTAATTTGTAATTTCTGGTGTATATACAAATAAAGAACTCTATTAGAAGTTCTCTTTAGTTGTTTGAATTGACCATGTAGAAGTGATGTATGTAATTAATTTAATTTCTTTGAGTCTTAAAATGAGATATTGTGTTGCCTTTCCTCTTCAAGAATACAATGGTGTTTGTATTAATGGTTTAATAGACTCGTGTATGTTATTTTGTCTCTAATGTTCAAGTCATCTATGGGTAAGAAAATATGAAAAATACATATATAAAAAAAAGGAGAGGGAGGATTCCTAGCTCCTGGGATAACACTATGGCATGATCAGCTTTATATTTGATTCTTTGATTGTATAGTGTAAACTACATAGTGCTAATAATAACTTTTGATGGAGAATCACTATCTAATTATTTTTACATATGAATTTGGTAGAATCTGGTATCTCCAACTTGCAACATCGATCTTAATTCTCTTTGATTGTTCATATAAAAGTTTTATATAAATTTATATGTGTGGTCTGCTGCTCATGTCTACAGTTTTTATGTAAGCTATTCTTGTTTATTATCATGTAACTTACAATATATATTTTAGTATTAATTGTGTCAGAGCGTACAATATGAATTCCAATCGTGAGTGGATGTATGCTAGATTGGAAAATGGATTCATTAATCTAGGTTTATTGCGGGGATTGAGGAGTTTGTTGCATTTGCTAAAAGTCATCCACAATACATGGATGGTCAAAAGCTAAGATGTCCTTGTAATCATCATAAATGTCGGAATAGAAATATTTTAGATGATATTACAGTTATGGTACATCTTGGGAGATACGGTTTTGTACCAAATTATTATCGTTGGTTTCACCACGGGAAAAATTATTGTCCATATCCAAGTGTACATAATGTTAATGAAGAAGAAACATTTGGTAAAACTGTACAACAAGAAATTGAGAACCTTCAGTCTCATAATTCATTTCTGTCTATGATTTTTGATGTTGCTGGGCCATCTTATAACCGAAACTTAGAAGAGGACCCGAATCTAACAACTAAAAATCTTTATAATATACTCAAAGCATCAGAACAGGAAATTTGGAAAGGAAACCCCCGTGAGCATTCACAATTGTCTGTCGTTGCTCGATTGTTGAATCTAAAGGCAGAACATCATTTTTCCGAAAGGTATTATAATGACTTATATCAATTTTTATCGGAATTGATGCCGGCCATTAATATAATGACAGATAGCTTTTATAGATGAATAAAGTTATGAAGTTGGCAGTAAGTTATGTTAGTATTACTATAGAAATTTGGGCAGTTTGTGATGTCCTTTACTTATATTTTATAATTTTTTTGTATATCTTTGTTATGTATCGACAAATGAACCGAAATTTAAAAACTAGTTGCTTGATCTTATAATGATTTTTGTTGTTGTTAAGGTATATCACTGCTGGTATGCTAATCGTTTTTAGTATATTCAAATCTGCTATCAAATTCTATTTGAATGACTTATAAATGTTACATATTGCCTAATATATTAATGAATTGGAACTTTCTTTGATTTGATTAGTGTTGATTCAGGTGTTCCACTACTGATCTTTTTGGTAAATTTGATCTTCAAGTGCATTTAGTTAAGTATGGGTGATTTGACATCATCGGTTTCTGCTACTCCTAATACTCCCAGTACTCCAAATGTCTCTATTGGATCAACTACCAACTTATGCACAACTGATCGGTCCAAGCAAGCATACTGGTGATTCTAGGTCTACGGTGGAGCATACTATAAAATTGGTATTTCTTTTAACCTTTTAATAGTGTAATTACCTATTCTTATCTTTAATTATAATATTAGATTTTATTTATAGGCAGTAGAGCTATGTCGTCCACCAAATTCATGGGATATATTCAAGAAGGCGCATCAAAGAAAAGATGGCAACTTTGTTGATGCTAAATCTAAGCTCCTTATTCATGATCTTGTATGACAACTTTTTCGAGTGCTAATTTATACTAATTTTCAGCTTTCCTAGCTTCTGGTAAACTTTGGTATGTTGATAAATTCATGGTCATTAATTCCATGTAGCAACTTTAACTTAATTACATGTAAAAACTTAGTGAGATTTATTATGTGCTTAGACTATGCGCTTAGTATATTATCTGTTGGGTTAGAAAATCACCATTCTTTCCCGTGTTATTGTCACCTTTCTCTATTCATCTTTTCTAACTTATGTTTATCTTTTTTATATATTTCTCCCACTTCAGCATAATCATAGATCAGCCCTTTAATCGGACAAAAGCGATTCTATCTTCTAAAAATGGATAGATTCGATATGTTTGGTCCTTTTCACCCTATGGATTAGATGACCCCTACTTCTATTTATATCCAAGAAACTAGCATGAGATCAGATTTATCATCTTTCAAAAAGATTAAAAAAAGCCAAAACTTATGAAGCAACCAAATTCTAGTAAAAATTGAGTACTTAATTGTAGAAATTTTCATAAACAAGATTCTTCCTAGCTTTCAAAGAGGAAACTACCTAGTCAGTACACTTAGTTAAATAAATTTGTTCCTGCTCCATTCAATTTAGGTAACAAAATGTGAGAGCAAATATAGAAACTACATCATTAGAAGAAATAGTTAGGCTTTTAAGAGAATGTTCCTCCTTGATCACTTGCAGGTGGAATTGACTGTGCCAAAAAAAGACTAAGTTATCAAAACCATATTGGATTACTTGTGTGACTTCTTGTTTAAGAAAAATTCATCAGATCTTATAGCTAAAAGAGCTCAAATTCATATCTGAACACTTAATAGAAATGTAATAAGTTTATGAGATTACTTTAAGTTAAAAGAATTTATTCTGACAATTGTATGCTAAGTTGCTCGGACTCGGGTGCGGGTGTCCGATACGGGTGCGGATCTAGAGGTCAGATCCTTCATGATCTAAATTTAAAGATTCGGGGGTACGGATCCAGGTACGGATACGGGTGCAGGGATTCGGCTAAAAATAATTTAATTATTTAAAAATAGAGTTATAAAAATATGTCTAAATTATGAGACATTATGTGAAAAACTTACAAGGTATTCCGAGAAGGAGAAAATATTGAACAAGAGTAGAATTATAGGAGATAAAAGGAAAAAGGACTGACATAGAAATTTATATATACAAGGTATTCCATTTTCTTCCATATCACCCTAGCTTTTGATTTATTTTCAAAAATCATTGTATCTATCCCAAATTTTTCCGTTGATTTTGGTCAAAGTGCCCAAAATTGATTGACCAGATCCGACACGGATCCCACACCCATACCCACACCCACGTCATGTCGACACAGGTGCAACACTGAAAGTGAAGAGTCCGAGCAACTTAGATTGTATGTAGGAAAGAATGGAGGTTACGATGGCTGCTGCTAATTCGAACTCATCAGATGATTCACAGGAAGTCGATGTGAATCGTCTATATTTTGAGGTTGTGGGTGGAGAGAAGAAATAACGCGTGTATGGTTTGGGATCACAAGCTTTGACTTTATATCCAGACTCCAACTCTGCCACTTCACGCAATTTACATGATGTGCCAGATCATGCTGCTGAAGAACGCATTAAAGTTCTTAAGGATGAGGTGTTACGTATGAGAGAAACTCAAGAGAGAATTCGCAAGCAACGCGTCGAGCAAGAGGTGCAGCAATGCGTTGCTCAAGAGGTTTCGTGTTTGAGTCAACAAAGTGAAGATCGACTTCATTCTTTGGAGGAGTAATGGAAGAGCATGATGGGCAAGATGGGCTTATCACCCCGGCCATCTGGTGATCATGTTTGTCCATCTAAGAGGGGATTAACTCATGCTTAACAATTGAATATTGCTACTTTTGTTACTGGATTAATGTTCAATATTGGCTGGCTTTGTTAATTGAACATGTGAAGTTTGTATGTTTTAACTTCAAACTTTTGGTTAATGTATTGAAGTTATTTTTGTTATATTTTTGTTTTCATTGTTAATTATTTTATGGTTTTAGCTTATTGAATGTATTTATTATTTATTAGATGTGAAGTTTAAAAGTTAAATTTGTGACGGATTTAATTTGTCACAACTATTTAACCAATCATTAAATTAGTGATGCAAAATTTGCCGTGACAAATATTGTTTGGGATGGAACATTCTGTCAAGAATGGGGTGGTGAGAAAAATAAAATTGTCACGAAAAAATTTATGTCACAGATTTAATGACGGACAGTTGTAACAAATCAATCAACAATATTGATAGAATCAAACACAGTATAGCTCCAAAATGTAGTGACAGAAAATCCGTCACAATTCTGTCCCAAAAATTTGTGACGAAAAGTAAATCCGTCAAAACTGATTTGCGACCCAAGCTTATGAGACGCCAGCGATTCTGTTACAAATCTGTCACAAACCTTAAAATGTGACGGAACAGTGACGGAAGTGTCCGTCTCAAATAATAAATTTTCTTGTAGTGCCCTGAGGTATGGGGCATAAGTACCATGAATTTTTAAAAATTTTAATTTATAAATTAATAAAATAGCATAATAATATAAAAATATAAAAACACATTAAAAAATTTAAGAAAATTATAAATAATTACTCATAGAATTTTTAATAGCATAAACTATCAATAATGGTAATGTTACTACGAAATACACTACTATAACGTATTAACTTCCAAATAATAAGAAAATCATAATTTCTTAATAAATATTATTAAACTAAAATTTTACCTTCTTCAAAACTTCACCAGTGCTATAAATTAAAATATTACTCCTTCATGAGTAAATACAAAATTGCTTTCAAATAGTAAAATAATAAAAGTTTAATAATTTTGAGAGCCATAGAACTAAGACATTAAGGCCAATAGCAAGTGGAAACATAAATTTTGGCTATCTATTTAGAAGAATGTTCAAATTATATTCACCCTCATGATGTTCTGAATTCGTACATATGCAATATTATGACTCGTTATTTGAGTTACTCTTAATCTTCATATTCATATAGATGAATAAACTTTTAATTCTTTATTTGTTAAAGAATTTTGAAGGTCAATGCTGCTAAATAGGAAAATTGACACATGATTTGAGTAAGAATTATTGGGCGAGCCCCGAGCATTGGGTGTTACGTGTTTAGCGTAATGTCAGGAGGCTTCTCACAAAACTAAGCCCGCGTGTCAGTCTCAGAGTGTTTTAATAGTGCCTCGCCCGAGGGCGAGCCTTGAATGAAGGAAAAAGTGCACAGTTAGCCACTAATTAGAGCTGTATTTACTCTTAAGCCATTGTTTAAAATATATTTACTCTTTAGCCAGTGCTTTAATAAACTTTTACCCACACAGACAAAAATACTCCTGTGCTAGACATGATGTCCTTAACTTCATGAGTGCTGTGTAAATATTAAGGACAAAGTGTCCTGAATTAGTACCATCTGTTTTAAACTTTAGGACATCTCGTCCTTAACTTCATATATGCAGTGTAAATGTTAAGAACATGGCGTCCTTAACTTCATGAGTGATGTGTAAATATTAAGGACATGATGTCCTTAACTTCATGAGTGATGTGTAAATATTAAGGACAAAGTGTCTTGTATTTGCACCTTCTGTTGTTAAACTTTAGGACATCATGTTCTTAACTTCATATGTGCAGTGTAAATGTTAAGGGCATCCCGTCCTTAACTTCATATGTGAAATGTAAATGTTAAGGACATGGTGTCCTTAACTCGATGAGTGTTTGTAAATATTAACATGATGTCCTTAATTTCATGAGTGATGTGTCAATATTAAGGACAAAGTGTCCTGTATTTGCACCTTATGTTGTTAAACTTTAAGACATCATGTCCTTAACTTCATGAGTGTCATGTAAATATTAAGGACAAAAAATGTCCTTAATATTTACACGGCACACATGAAGTTAAGGATACCATGTCCTTAATATTTATACAGCACTTATGAAGAAAGGGTAAAACCGTCTTTTCGTATTAATTTTAATAGAGTAGTGTCAATTTTTGCTCAGCATTTAAAAAGTTGGATAAAACTTAAATACCACATTAAAAAGTGACTAGGCCACTTCATTCGTAGTAGAATGAATGTGATGACCCAAAGGGTCATCTTGTGAATTAAGACTCTATTCCAAACCCGTTAGCCTTAAAAACTTAATTTTACTCACCTCGATTTGCGTGCACAATTCGGGCGTAAATCCGGAAAGCGTTTATGTGGAAATTTATGAAGTAATAATTTTTGGAATTTAAAATTAATTTTTAGTTGACTTTGGTCAATATTTTGAGTAAACGGACCCGGATCCATGTTCCGACGTTCTCGGAAGGTCCGTATAAAATATGAGACTTGGGCGTATTCCGGAATCGAATTCCGAGGTCCCTAGCTCGAGAAATGAATTTTTGATAAAAATTGTAAGACTGAAATTCTATGGATTTAAAGAAATTGATTAATGTTTGATCTCGTTGGTATCGGGCCCGTATTTTGGTTTTGGAGCCCGATACAGGTTTAATATAATATATAAGTCATGTCTGTGAAATTTGGTAGAAATCGGAGTTGATTTGACATGATTCGGACGTTCGATTGAGAAGATAGTAGTTTTGAAATGTTCTTGAGGAATTCATGAATTTTGGTGCTAAATCCATAGTTTTAGGTGTTATTTTTGTGATTTGATCGCACGAGCAAGTTCGTATGATGTTTTTAAACTTGCGTGCATGTTTAGTTTGGAGCTCCGAGGGCTCGTGTGAGTTTCGGATACGCTACGAAGTGATTTTAGAACTTAAAGAATTGCTGGTGTAACTGGTGTCTGTAGCAGGCCTCTGATCTCGCAATTGCGAGATCAGGCTTCGCAAATGCGAACCAAGCAAGTATGACAATCGCGAGGTTTTTATCGCAATTGCGAAGAAAGCCTAGGCCAGCATTTCTCGCAATTGCGAGATCAGGCTTCGCAAATGCGAACCAAGCAAGTATGACAATCGCGAGGTTTTTATCGCAATTGCGAAGAAAGCCTAGGCCAGCATTTCTCGCAATTGCGAGTTTATCTTCGTAATTGCGAAGGGCCAATTGTTGCAAATGCGACATACTCTTCGTATTTGCGAAGGTAGCGGAATGTGAAGGTTCTCACATTTGCGATGACCCCTTCGCATTTGCGAGCTTCGCAATTGCGAAGCTCAGGTCGCAAATGCGACATCCGCAACTATAACTTTGGACTTAGACGAGATGTTTTATTCATTCTTCAATTTTTCGAACCCTAAACCTCAAGAGGCGATTTTTAGGCGATTTTTACGGGAAAATATTGGGGAAGTGTTCCTTATCCTATATTGATTATATTTCATGATTTCATATTCATTTATATCATGAATCCGTAAATTTATGGAAGAAAAATCAGAGTTTTCTAAAATCTTCCAAAAACGAAAAATTTAGATTTGAAGGTCCATTTGATATCGGAATTGGATAATTTTTATATGGTTGAACTCGTAGCGGAACGGGTGTTCGGATTTCGCAAATGTTTTTGGGATTTGAGATGTGGGTCCTACTATCGAATATTTTAATAAATTTCGGATTTTTATCCGAAAAATTAGTAAATTCATATGGAATTAATTCCTATGATTCGTATTGAGTATATTGAATTGTTTATGAATAGATTTGAAACTTTTGGAGACGAATTTAAAAGAAAAACCTGTGGTTGAATAATTGATTGAAATTTTCAAAGCGAGGTAAGTGTCGTGGTTAACCTTGACTTGAGAGAGTAGAATCCTTAAATTAATTATTATGTGAATTGCATGTGAACGACGTATAGGCGAGGTGACGAGTGTCTATACGTCGCCAAATTAATTGTTTGCTTGCTTACTTGAAAAATCATAAATTATTTTAAATCATGAATTAATTATTATAATAATTATTTCTCTCCTATTCTTTGTCAAATATTAATTCTTGAATTCCTGCATTAATTGTTACATGCTATTTAAATTATGTGCCTTAATTATTATTTGACATTTAGCATATTAAATATTAAACTGCATATTTTCTCTCTGATTTCCATAATAATTTGCTATTTGCGTTGTTTGTTTCATAATTAAATCATAATTATTGTATGCTTGTTGTCTTATAATTTTATATTAATTGTTGTATTTATTGGGAAAATTTCTTCTATAAGAATTGGTAAAT
>AWOL01S0017559.1:34380-64456 GCA_000715115.1 Nicotiana otophora
TAACCCACCCCCCGATTTTTTTTTTTTATATTTTCAATTTTCTGTTTTCTGTTTTTTCATTTTTATGCACCACCCACTCACCCCAACCCTCCTCCCATGCCCACGCCCACCCGCAAAATATTTTTCAACTTACCCATTTTAAATACTAATTTGTTATTTAAGAAAATATATTTTGATTCTCAAAATACTAATAGTATTTATTTACCTTTTATACATAGGTGTATAAAAGGTCCTATGTATAAAAGGTAAAAGACTTTGTTTATGCAAGATGAGCATGGTTCTAAAACATGGGTCAAGTTGGACGGGTTGGGTTATGACCAATTGTTTAGCCCATCTTGACCCAGCCCATCTTAGCCTAAGTACACTGTAATATGGCCAAATTTTCATGACATTTGCCATGACATAATATCCATTATAACAAATTTGTGGTTCATGACATTTGCCATGACATAATATCCATTATAACAAATTTGTAGATCATGACATTTGCCATGACATAATATCCATTATTAGGCCAAGGATTTCTTGCTATAAATAGAGGAGTTTCTCCTCATTTGAAAACACACCAATTCAAGAGCTTTTCACTCTTGTCTTTCTTTCTCCTCCTTTATTTCATTATAGAGTATTTTGTAAGAGAGTGAGTGTTGGGAAACACTTGTGTGAACCCTTTTTTTGGAGTGATCTTGTGAGGTTATTCTCTTGGGATATTTGGTAATTAGAGTATTTACTCTAATTTTGTACTCTCTTTTGTACTTTTGTTGGTATAGTAAAATTATTTCTCTCCGCTCCTTGACCGAACCACGTTAAATTTGTGTCTTCTTTATATTCTTTAATTGCCGTTATTATCAACTTCCATTGTCTTTGTTATTGTCATTATACTGTTGTTTGGCTAAATTCCGCACTACCCGGATTCCCGATCCTACCAAATTGGTATCAAAGCCAGATCTAACCGGGTTAGTTTAAATAGCCAAAATGACTATAACAAAGTCTTATGTTGAGAAATTTGACCGAAGTGCAAACTTCGAAATGTGACAATTAAAGATGGAAGCTATCCTAATTCAGGATGGCTTAGATTTGGCACCGCAAGGAAAAGAGAAGATGCCGGATAAAATGACGGACGAGGAGTTTGCCGTCATAGACAAAAAGGCCAAAGAAGGTATTATTTTAAATCTTTCAAATGAAGTTTTGCGTGAAGTTGCAGCAAAAAGCTCAGCCAAAGGCATATGGGAAAAGCTTAAAACTCTATATATGAAAAGAATAGTAGAAAACAGGTATTACCTAAAGCAAAAACTCTCCATTTTTCGTATGGCTGAAGGTACCTCTATACTTACTCATCTTGATACTTTTGATTCTTTTCTTATGGATTTAAGTAACATAGATGCTGAAATCAAAGATGAGGATTAAGCTGTGTTATTGTTTGTTTCCTTACCCTAGTCGTTTAAACATATAAGAGATACTATGCTTTATGCAAAGGATAATATCTCTTATAAAGATATCAAATCTATTTTGAAATCAAAAGAACAAATAGATAGAGATATTACTGGAAAAACTAGTGGGAATCAAGAGGAAGGCTTATTCATAAGAGGTAGATCCAATAAGAAAGATTCAAGTAGTGAGAAACCTAAATCAAGGTCAAAATCCAGATACAGAAATGTCATGTGCAAATATTATCATAAGAAAGGTCATATTATTTCTGAGTGCTTTAAATTGAAAAATAAAGAAAAGCATACAGAAAAAAAAAAGAGCACAAAAATACTGACACTGCCGAAGCAAGTGTAGCTGCTGATGAGACTGAGGGAACCATTGTTTTAGCAACTAATAATAGTTTCAAATCTAACAATGAGTGAATTTTAGATTCGGGTTGTTCTTATCATATGTGTCCAGTCGGGATTTATTTACCACATATGAATCTATTAGAGGTGGAGTTGTCTTGATGGGCAACAATGCTGCCTGCAAAGTTATTAGAAAAGGTATAGTCCGAATCAAAATGCACGATGGTGTGGTGAGAACTCCCACCGATGTTAGACATGTTCTTGACTTGAAGAAAAATTCCATCTCTTTGGGCACTCTAGAATCTCTTGGGTGCAAGTACAGAGGTGAAGGTGGAGTTCTGAAAATTTCTCATGGTGCTCTTGTGATCATGAAAGCACGCAGATCTGGTACGTTGTATACTCTTTTGGGATCTACTGTTACAGGTGCTGCTGCAGTTTCAATATCAGATAAATCAGATTCTGACATTACCAAATTGTGGCATATGCGATTGGGTCATGTGAGTGAAAAACATCTTTCCATCCTCAGTAAAAGAGGTCTCTTATGCGGCCAAAGTACTGAAAATATGGAGTTCTGTGAACATTGTGTGTTCGAGAAGCAGAAAAGAGTCAGCTTCAAATCTCGAGCGATTCATAGAACAAAAGGTACTTTGGATTATATCCATTTAGATCTTTGGGGTCCTTCACATATCCCATCAAAAGGTGGTGCCAGGTATATGTTAACTTTCATTGATGATTATTCAAGGAAAGTTTGGGTTTATTTCCTAAAAAATAAAAGTGATGTTTTCTTAAATTTCAAACAATGAAAAGTTTTGATTGAGAAGCAAACAGGAAAACAGGTTAAGCGGCTTAGAACAGATAATGGCTTGAAATTTTGTAATGATGAATTCAATGAATTTTGCAAGAATGAAGGAATTGCTCGACGTCGTACTGTGAGAATGACACCTCAGCAAAATGATGTGGCAGAAAGGATGAATAGAACTCTTTTGGAAAGGGCTCGTTGCATGATTTCAAATGCTGGGTTGACAAGCGCCTTTTGGGCAGAAGCTATCTCTACAGATTGTTATATTGTCAATCGAGCTCCTTTTGCACCTTTGAACTTTAAGATTCCAGAGGAAATGTGGTCAAGTACTTATACTAATTATTTTGATTTAAAGATATTTGGTTGCCCTGCATACATGCATGTAAATGATGAAAAATTAGAGCCAAGGGCTAAAAAGTGCATTTTTCTTGGGTATGCATCTGGGGTGAAAGGATACCGACTATGGTATCCTGATCCCACGACACCAAAATTTATAATTAGCAGAGATATAACCTTTGATGAATCCTCTATATTACATTCTAGAAAAGAGTCTTCTAGTTCTTGTAATACAGATAAAGGAAAGAGTACACAGAACCAGATGGAGATTGAGATTGGCATTCCTTCTGAGCCAAGCTCATCAACTTTGGAGCAAAATACAGTTAAAATTTCTGAAGTTGAGACAAAAGCTGAAATTCCTGAAGTTGAACTAGAAGAAGAGGAGTATTCTATAGCCAAACATAGACCAAGAAGAGAAGGTAAACAACCATTAATGTTCGGAGATAATGTTGCATCTGCCTTTTTAGTTGCACAAGAAACTGAAGAAATTGGAGAACCATCAAAATATTCAGAAGCAGTTTCTGGTCCTGACTCAGCCAAGTGGCTGATTGTAATGAATGAAGAAATTGAGTCTCTCCACAAGAATGATACTTGGTCTCTTATGAAGTCGCCATCAGGAAAAAGAATTGTTGGTTGCAAAAGGGTCTTCAAAAAAAAGGATGGCATTCCAGGGGTTGAAGATGCAAGGTATAAGGCACGATTAGTTGCAAAGGGCTATAGTCAGGTACAAGGAGTTGATTTTAATGATATTTTCTCACCTGTTGTTAAACATAGATCTATTCGTGTCTTGCTTGCCTTCGTTGCCATGTATGATTTGGAATTAGAACAACTTGATATTAAGACATCTTTCTTACATGACGAACTTGAGGAATAAATATATATGCATCAACCCGAAGGATTTGAAATTAAAGGAAAAGAAGATCATATTTGCTTGTTGAAGAAATCCTTGTACGGATTAAAGCAGTCTCTAAGACAATGGTATAAAAGGTTTGATTCCTTTATGTTGGGTCATGGTTATTCGAGGAGCATGTATGATAGTTGTATTTACTTCCGGAAGTTAAATGCTGGTTCATTTGAGTACCTATTATTATATGTTGATGATATGCTCATTGCTGCTAAGGATTTAACAGAAATTCACAATTTGAAAAGTCAGCTGAAAAGTGAATTTGAGATGAAAGATTTGGGAGCAGCTAAGAAAATCCTTGGCATGGAGATCAAAAGAGATCGAAAAGCCAACAGGCTATTTCTGACCCAGAAGAAGTACTTGGAGAAAATCTTGGAGAGGTTTGGCATGAAAGATGTTAAACCAGTTAGTACCCCTCTTGCTATTCATTTTAAGTTATCAGCTGCTCAGTCCCCGCAGTCAGAGGAAGAAGAGAGATACATGGCACAGGTTCCTTATTCCAGTACAGTCGACAATATTATGTATGTAATGGTTTGTACACGTCCAGACATTTCACAAGCAATGAGCGTGGTAAGCCGGTATATGGCTTGCCCTGGTAAAGCACATTGGCATACTGTAAAATGGATTCTCAGATACTTGCGAGGCACTTCAAACACATGTTTGGAGTTTGGGAGAAATACTAATACTTTGGTTGGTTTTGTAGACTTAGATTATGCAGGTGATCCTGACAAAAGAAGATCACTAACAGGTTATGTATTTTGCATCGGTGGTTGCGCTATTAGTTGAAAAGCTACATTACAACATGTAGTAGCTTTATCTACTACCGAAGCAGAATATATGGCAGTGACCGAGGCGATCAAAGAAGCTTTATGGTTGAAGGGTCTATTTGCGGAACTCAGTTTACACCAAGGTGGTATTACCATTTTCTGTGATAGTCAAAGTGCCATTCACTTGACTAAAGATCAAATGTATCATGAGAGGACGAAGCACATTGATATAAAGTATCATTTCATCCGAGAAACCATTGCTGAAAGAAAAGTCTCTGTTCAGAAGATCAACACTAGAGACAATCCTGCTGACATGTTCACAAAACCTCTTCCAGTGTCCAAGTTCAAGCTTTGCCTGAACTTGATTGGCATTTATGAAGAATGATTTTGCCCATTGGGGTTTTTGCGGAGAAGGTGGAGCAAATTTACTATATATAAGCCGAAATTAGGCCAAGGTGGAGATTTGTAATATGGCCAAATTTTCATGACATTTGCCATGACATAATATCCATTATAACAAATTTGTGGTTCATGACATTTGCCATGACATAATATCCATTATAACAAATTTGTGGTTCATGACATTTGCCATGACATAATATCCATTATAACAAATTTGTAGATCATGATATTTGCTATGACATAATATCCATTATTAGGCCAAGGATTTCTTGTTATAAATAGATGAGTTTCTCCTCATTTGAAAACACACCAATTCAAGAGCTTTTCACTCTTGTCTTTCTTTCTCCTCCTTTATTTCATTATAGAGTATTTTGTAAGAGAGTGAGTGTTGGGAAACACTTGTGTGAACCCTTTCTTTGAAGTGATCTTGTGAGGTTATTCTCTTGGGATATTTGGTAATTAGAGTATTTACTCTAATTTTGTACTCTTGTTGGTATAGTGAAATTGCTCATCTCCGCTTGTGGACGTAGGTCACCTTGACCGAACCACGTTAAATTTGTGTCTTCTTTATATTCTTTAATTGCCGTTATTATCAACTTACATTGTCTTTGTTATTATCATTATACCGTTGTTTGGCTAAATTTCGCACTACCCGGGTTCCCTATCCTAACATACACTTTGGGTTGGGTTGGGCAATAACTCATTTATTAACCTAACCCATCTTGACCCGCCCAGATTCAGCCTAACCCGTCCATTTGCCACCCTTAGAGGGCGTAACGGAAGAAAAAAGAAAAACAAGCATTTCGGGCAATCTGCTGGAAAATTGCATCTTATCGAGGAAAATGCACTTCGACCTACTTTGCTCAATGTGTTTGGATTGGAGAATGATTGTTCAAAGTGGTTCGTGAAATATGTCGTGGATGTTGATGATCTGACTCGTTTGTTTCCTCTAATGGTGATTAATGAGCCAGAGTCTCTTGATGTTATCGGTTACCAATTTGATGTGCTGTGTTTTGTTGATGGTGAAAAAGATGGGAAGACGATGCTCGTGTTGACCAGTGGCGTACTCAGGAGTTTTTGTAAGCGGTGTCACCATTTTAGACGTGAACAAATAAAAAAATTACTGTAATAATATCATATTTAAAAAAACAACCAGGAAAAAAGAAATAACACAACTTACAATGCAGCATCCCTCCAATTTAAAAAATGTATTGTGCTAGTCAAGTAGTACAAAAGTAATAAACATAGAATGAGGTCACGCAGGTTCAAACTCATGGCCTGCATAGATATCTTCAGACTTTAACCAGATAAGCTAAACGTCTCTGTGTGACAAGTGGTGTCACTTATTTTATTTTAGTGTTTTCTTATGTTTTCATTTGAATTTTATATAAATAATTAGTAAAAATTTTCGACGAAGCGGTGTCACGTGACACCGCTTCTGAAAGTAAAGCTAGGAGAACTTCATCTCAGCATTGAAGGTTTTATTGTGTACAACTATAAATGGTATCGATCATGCTTGTTTTATTGTGTACAACTATAAATGTACAACTATAAATGGTATCGATCATGCTTGTTTTATTGTGTACAACTATAAATGGTATCGATCATGCTTACAAGCATGTTGAAACACTTGCTCTTGTTTAGTTGATCTAATTAGCTTTCAACCTTAGTTGGATTTTAGTAGGATCATTATTTGATGAAATAAACTTAGCTTGCTGTTTGTAGAAATATGACTTTGTGTGAAATGTTGATGTCCACATAAGATGGTGTCGGAATTTTGAGTCAGCGGATGCAGAGTATTATTTTTTATAGACCACTTCCGTTACTGTGAACTAAGCTGCAACTTTCATCAACCGAGTTGCCAGAGCTTTTCTCTGATTTATGATCAGTTGCATCATAATATAGTAGTAATACTGAAGTACAGTCAACCCTCTTTAATTATAACGCTTCTGTCTCGTTTGTTTCGATATTTTTTGATTTTTATAGTAAATGATTGTTATATACCTGTAATAGCATTTGATGCTTAGATAAGTTTTTGGCTTTTATAAATAAAAATTATACAAAAATTAATTATTTTTCCTTTCCTAACGTTGTATATAAAAGATAAGAAAATTATTCAAATTTAAAATCTCAAAAGATATGCATATTTCACTAGTTAAATATTGAAGAAAGCTAATACATTATTAATAAATTCGGAATTAAACGTATAAAGATTTAAACTCTAAGGCACACATTTTAAAACTACCTAGAAAAATAATTTTTTTTAAGATTGATGGAAAAACTTTGTAATTGTAGCTTGGTTCGTAGATTTTATTCTCTTACTAGCGATATAACGTTTGAATTGCCGCATGTCCAAATTTTCAGCAAAAAGTATCCGATAGTTTTCCCTTGAAGACAATCTATAAGAGTTTAACAATTAAATCTCTTATCTAAATATTTTTTGAAATTTGTCAAATGGAAAAGATATCATGTGCATATTTTCAAATCTTATATCATATGCAGGATATAAACTTTATCATTGGAAAAGATTGTGTGCATGTTTTTAGAATTACTATTAGTAATCTTAAAGATTCTATATGTATGTTATAGAGGGGTAATTTTACAAAGAGCATTCTGCTATAAATATAGTTGTTGCTGTTATAGGTAAAAAGTTGTTACAGAGAGGTAAAATATAACTTAAAAAATCGGTTCTTAGAAAAACTTGACTTTTATAGTGAATAATTGTTATATAGGGATGTTGTTATAGAGAGTTGCGACTATAATTTTGAAAATGCCACTAATGCACTGCGGTTATCTAGAGGGTCTACGGCTTTTCTTTTCTTTCTATCCCGACATTATGATGATATATAGCTACTAAGTACAAGGTAATTGCAATCTGCTATCCTAAATACAAGATAGAAACCATTCAAGAATCTTGTTTGTGGGCTGATGCAGGATATTTATAACTGAAACTAAAAAACACACACACACGCACAGAGAGACACGCACGCCATGATACTAGTTGTTTCGAAATGAAACTGGAGATTGGTCGAAGCATCAATAGTCTCAGATGCAACTCGAGAAGTCCCTTCGATTACCAAATGTTACACTCGGGATTATTATAATATTGTTACTAGGTCATTTGCATTTCCTCTGCACCTAAAAAGAGCTCAATGCAGGACCGTTGAAAATGTAAACCTCATCGTAACCCTTCCTGCAGGAGAAAAGACATTTACACATCAAACTGAATTCCTGGAAATTAAGGTGATTGCTAACTAGAAATATCAAATTGCAGAACAACTTACCCAACATTTCCACTATAAGTGGGACTGTAATTGTAGATGAGGTTGTCAAGTACTTTTTGAGCATCCGGTTTATTAGAAGACTTTCTTGCTTCACTGCATTTCAAGATATGTAAAATAAGAGAAACCTTGCAACCATAAGTACTACCTTTGAATAAAAGATCTAACTGGTTTAGTTTACTTGTGAAAGTCATGGGGAAAAAATGTTACTTGTGAAAGACATTGTGGTCCAAAAACATATTCCTGTGAAGCTTCTGCCTAGTCGTTTCACGAAAACACAAACTCTAGTTCCATATTTGTCTAATGTGTTTCATTTTCTGAGTTCTCATTGTGATAATGACATGAATGTGAACCAGATTCTCCTTTCCTTGGGGCACAAAAGGCTATAATAAGCAAAAGAGGTGTACCTGACAAAATAGTTGGCAACAAGTTGAGTCACTTGAACTGCATCCTCAGAATGTGGAATTGCTGATGATCCCCATTCAAAAGAACTTTTCTGCAGTATTGAGAACAATTAAACCAAATAAATATTACTCCGTTATAATTCTAGTTCGTTCTGTACATTATGATTAAGTTCTGCCATTCCCCTTCAAGGAAATATATGAGTAGTTCTTTGGAGAGTATACTACCCTATTTAGCTCCTAACTAAGGAGATCAACTGACAACTTTTTATGTTCTAGATAAACTCTCAAAAGGATACCGCGATACAGCAGAGAAACAATGATACTACAACAAGTTAATTCTTTCTGTAGATCATCTGAAAGACCCAGTTTCACTCTTATATCACAGCCCTCTTTAGGAGTCTGTTTAGGATACCTATCAAGTAAAGAGTATCTCACATCTCAATAAGTTTAGAGAAGAAGTAATAGAGCACAATTTCAAAGGCTCAGAATGTAAGCAACACATTCAATTACATTTGCAGTATGCTATCTTGGATTTAATAAGATGACAAATAATCATAATTATCCGTAATTCAGTAGAAAATCTGGTGCAGAGGTACCTCTGGATGCCACTGTAAAGCAGTTATTGGATAGTTTTCTGCTTGAAGAGTAGAAACAAAGACCTGATTCATCAGTTAAGAAACATGATCACACATTGTGTTGAAAATTAAGCTACTCCAAAATCTTTACTTTCGATCGATACCACTTGCTACACCCATATGTATATCAGAAGGAGGCAGCTGAATATATAGACTATGTACCTTGTTGCGTGTATCTGTGCTGGTAGTCAACATAATGAAAAAGCTAGACAGATCATCATTTGCTTGAAACTTTTCTGGTGATAAGCCATACTGTTGAATTAGGGAAACAAAAAGAATAAATCACATTGAAATATTTTAGAAGTGCCAACAAAGAAGAAGAAAAGAAATAGACAAACTATTGTCAGGTAATGATTGTGATATCCCAGTATCACTATAAAATTATCAGTAAGTGCAAACACATTTTCTAGGACTCACCTTGTTTCTTTGTAGCACAAGGCATTCCTTACTCAGCTTCTTTAGTAATGTAGGTGGGAATCTGCATCAAACATATTACCCAAAATAAACAACCCTCCTCTATATAATTTGCCACAGTTTTAATTGTTTTTTAAAAATCAAATACATAACTCCACTTTTTATTAATCGTTATAGCAGATGCCTCCTAATCACTTATTTTAACACCCTAGTATACAAACAACTGCAGTATTGATCCATATCTGTTTTCGGTCCTTGGTAAATAATTAGATTGGCAAATAACTAGTAAGTAATAATTAAAATTAGGAATACCTCCCAAATACTGTATCTTCAATATTCACGGTTTCCACGAAATGAAGTTTAGATGCCTGATTTGATACACTGAATTTCTCAAGAATATTGTTGTCCTGTTACAAAGGAAGTCAAAAAATGGAAACAGCAACTGTCAGAATTACTCAATAATTAAAATAGCCTTAATAAAAAGATGTAACAAATGTTTTTTACTTATTGAGTTTGAAAGCCAAGGTGACAAATAATGTGATACAACAAGGACAACCCGGTGCACTAAGCTCCTAATTCTTGAATTACCTTAGAGACGATCATCATCAAAAGCTCAAATCCGAGGTTGATGGCGAGGAGAGGGAAATGTTCATTGGCATCATTCTTCTCCAAAACTTTCTGCAAATATCAGGAAGAAAAATGTAGAAATATCAGAACATATTATAGTTAAATTGGTAAATTTCTGTTAGCTCGGTTTCAGCTTCCTTCAAAAATTCCTCTAATATGACAGATAAGAATTATTTACGAAATAGTAACAAATTTACTTCAGGATAGATTTCGATAAGGTAAATATTTACCTTGAAAATTGCTTTGATAGTCTCAAAATATTTACCCTTCTTGGCCCATCCTCCTGGGAAGATCACGCCATTAACTAGATTAAGTTTCTGCAAATAAACATAGACGTTAGCAACTAACTGCAACTTATGGGAAAATGAACGACTTTTCAAAAACTAGGTTCCAAGTTTTTCTTTTTCAGGCCAACAAATATGTCCAATTTAAGAGGGTCATAACTTTTTTTGTTGTTGTGCCTCACACAATTAACGCAAGTTGTATGAGGTTTCCTTTTGTTTCACAAATTAATAAAAACCCAAATCTTACGTTTTTGGGTTCACAAACATTTTGAAAACGTTTTAAATTTTTGCTATTTCACAACAAATTAATTTAAGGAATATCAAAGTGGCTCGTAAACGAATCTAATAAAAACTAAAGATTAGAAAAGTACATATATAATAGTTGGTACACAAATCTAAATAATAAATAATGCAACCAAAATTTATAAAAGATAATGTAAAGTCATATATTAATGAAAATAATAAAGTCGACAATTTTTAAAACTGAATTAACTTTTCTTATCCTCAATTCATTTAACTCGATTTTGCGCGACTCCACCATATTGTTAAGGAGGACTTTCGTCCCATTTTTTAAACTTGAGCGGAAGTTGATTCTTTCCCAACCAGATATCGTGACACTGATGTTATTTGAAGTTCACCTTAAAGCTAACCAAATAATTATTTCGAGGGGAATAGTTAACACGTCACATTTATATTAGCAAGTTTTCTTTATCACACCGCTGCATGTGAAGGTTAATAAAAGGAGAAAAATGCGTCAGTAAAGAAGGTTGAATAATCATTTAATTTACCGTGAATATATTTAGAAGGGGAATTAGGAGGAGTTTATTTAGTTTGAAATTCGTAAGCTGAAATACTTCCCCTTTACTAGCATGTCACATGAAAATTGAAATACACTACTTAATTAAGTTTTACGTGATGTCTTTTGCCTTTCTTAATAATTTTTCAACTACTACATCAATATCTTCTTCTACATGCTATTTATACATTAACAGGTCAAGGTAATAGTTTAAACTCGATATGCGTCTAATAGCATAGTATCATATAAAATGTGACCATAAAGAGTAGTAACCAATTTCTTTTAAAAACAGTAGAATAGTAACCACTTGAACTAAAAGAATGCGATGCAAAAGCTTTAAAATAGGAGTTCAAACATATAGCGGGTAAAATAGGTGACTAAACTTGATTGAGAACTTGAGGAGAATCCTCAAACAAAAGTGGAATGACCCTAGCACCAGCCGACTCGACAAACTTCACATATGAAGCAGCAATGTAGGAAACGCTCGTGGAATTAACTATTCGACCCGAGGCTCCGTCGCCGGGATGGCTAACAATCCCGATCACTGGCCGGTAATTAAGTCTAGGGTCCGGCACAGGGCAGCCGGCGGGGACAGACAGCTCCGACGACGACTCAGTGGCGGTAGCTACTACTGCCACGAAAAAAGATATAGTGAGAACGCAAATGAGAAAGTAGTTCGACATTTTTTGTGAAGATGACGAGATTCTAGAGTACACTGTTGAGTTTATATAGGAAGAGATTAACCATTATGCTCTAATTGTGTTGAGAATTTTTATATTATCAGATTACTTAAAATTTTGTACATAACTTATAAAAATAGATCAATAATCTATTCTGTAATTATCACTCTATTTTTTAACTATCGGTACGTATATTATTGTCACAGGCAGAGACGAAGTTAGCTTATTAGGTGCAGGTATGGGTGTACATAGGTTAGGTTGGTTCGGATTTTTCAACTGTCAAACCAAATCAATGGTGTCGGATTTTTAAATTTATAAACCAAACCAAACCAACAAAATCGAATTTTTCAATCTTGATTTTTCTCGGGTTTTTCGGGTTTTTTCGGATTTTTTCTGGTAAAGTCTTCATATCATAAAATATGTAAGTTGTGCTCCAAATATTTCTTAAGTCCTAGTAAAATATAACTATATAATGTGTTTTCCAAAAAACTAACACAATAATATGAGATAAGTCATAGCATTATACAAAAATATTCAATAACAAAGATAAAATAATAAAATTACATAAAACAAATATTGCTAATTAATAAGCCATAATAAAAATTAACATAATCTAAAAATACTATATAGGTCATGCTAAAATAAGTATAGCTAATAAGTACTAATATTAATTACATAACTAAGCACTAAAGAAAAAGATAAACTAAGTTACGCATTTTTATTATAAATCAATGTAAAACTAAAATAATTATCCAACACTTTCGTCATTCCTAGTATTGACTTGAATTTCTTTTGTTAGCATTAATATTTTGAACTTTGTTGAGTTACTCATTTATTGGCTATAAAATTTATTTATCATTTAAGAATGTTAAGTCTAAACTTGAAATAATACGTTAAAAGATAAATCTGTGAAAAAGGTTTAACAAAAATTTATAAATTACATTACAATAAATATTTATATGTATAAAATATTTTTAAAAATTATATAAATGTACTATTGGATTAATTTAGTTTCGGTTTGACTTTGTTTTAGTTAAAACCAAACCAAACCAATTATGGCCGGGTTTTATTTTTCAATACCAAACCAATCAAACCAAACCATATCGGTTTTTTTTCCGGTTTGACTCGAATTATCGGTTTGGTGCGGTTTATCGATTTTCTTTGTACACCCCTAGGTGCAGGTGCGACCGAACCCAGTCACTTTTGTTTAAACAATATATTTATATTAGAATATATATCTATTTATACTATATTAAAAGCACGAAGGCCCTTAGCGAAATGTCGTTCGCCCTTATCTTTTAAAAATAGATGTTACACTAGACAAAATAATCATTTATAATTTTTCTAATATTTAGGACTTTAATTATTTCTCTATTATTTAGGACTTCAAACTTAATATAATTTTATGTATTAAAATTTTCCTTATTGGATATATAACCATATTTGTAAAAGATGATATATAACCATACTTGTGAAAGAAGTCCACATTTGTAGGGTTAAAATCTTTAAACAAAAATGCAAATTTAACATAGTTACTGTACAAGTTTTTTGGGTTTTGAACATCTTGGTAGATTTAGGAATAGTTTTTGTTAATAAAATTATCAGTATAATTCTAAACTTTTCAAGACATATAAGATATGTGTATTCTCAATAAATATTAAATAATAGAAGAAATTAAAATCTGAAGTCTAGACAAATTTCTTTATTTCTCCCGTTTAGTGGGTTTTCACCAAAAACAACATTAAATAGATGAAAAAAAACAAAAAAACGAAAATTATAAAAAGGAAACTAAAAGAAACAAAAAAGAACTAAAAGGCGGATTAAAGAAGGGGATAATTAAAAAATATTGCAATTCACATTAGGGTAGTGTCGAACACTTTGTCCTCCTTTTAGGTTTAGGAGTCTTTTTTTAATAATAAAGGTGAAAGGTTCGAATAAATTTAGCATTTTCATAAAATAATATTGGTAAAGAATATTTAATTATTCGCAAACTATCAGAAACAAATTTTGTAATAACTAACATAAAATATACATGCAACGCACATACTCAAATGCTCATGTAAAGTTAAATGCGCGTTACACTGTTCAATCAAATGATATTTCTATGATGTAATGACCCGTCCGGTCGTTTTGAGCTCTAGTGCGACGTTCGGCGGTTTGAGGCCTTGGGTAGCTTCATCTCAGGTATTATGACTTATACGTGTGGTCGGAATTGAATTTCGGAAAGTTTGGAGTTGATTTGAAAAGAAAATTCTATTTTCGGAAGCTTTAAGTTGGAAGAATTTACTAAGGTTTGACTCTTGAGTAACTACTTCGGAATCGGGGTTTGAAAGTTCCAATAGGTTCGTATGATGATTTCGGACTTGGGCGTATGTTCGGGTTGAGTATAGGGTGGCCCGGAAGCATTTCACCGCTTATTGTGGAAGTTGGCATTTTGAAGGTTTTAAGAATTTTTTAAGTTTGAATTGAAGTGGACTTTAGTGTTATCAAAGTCCGTTTGGGATTCTGAGCCTTGGAATAGGTTCGTATTGAGATTTATGACTGTGCGCAAAGTTTGGCGTCATTCCGGAATGTTTTGATATGATTCGGACGCGTTCATCGAAGTTAAACAGTTTGAAAGTTTAAAGAAAGGTTTCAATCGTCGATTCACAATTTTGATATTGTTTGGTGTGATTTGAGGCCTCGAGCAGGTCCGTGTTATGTTATAAAACTTGTTGGTAAGTTCGGACGGGGTCCCGGGGGACCTCGGGTGTGTTTCGTATGAGTCGCGGATCACTTTGGAGCTTGGTTGCATTGTTGAAGGGCTGGGTACTGATGCAATCACACCTGCGGAAAAAGGGCCGCATATGCGACTCCCCAGAAGCGGCCAGTCAAGCGCATAAGCGGATTTGCTGGGGGAAGGCTGGGACCACAGATGTTGTCAAATTTCCGTAGAAGCGGAACCGCACCTGCGGATGGGGCATCGCAGAAGCGACCATGGGACCGTAGATGTGAGGAAGCGCTGGGCAGACTTGATTTTATACGGGATTTGGCCCATTTTCTTTCATTCTCTCTTGGCTTGGGCGATTTTTGGAGAGCTTGAAGGGGAGATTTTCATCAACCATTACAAGGTAAGTAATTCTCAAACAATTTTAGTGAAATACATGGATTATATGTGGATTTCAACATGGAAATTAGTAGAAATTGTGAGATTTTAAAAGAAACCTAAAAATTTGGTATTCTTGGATTTTGACCATGAAATTGGATATGGAACTTGGAATAAATTATATATCTGAGTTCGTGGTGTTATGGATAAAGTTTAGCTTCGAAATATTTTAAAATCCGGGCACGTGAGCCTAGGGGTTGACTTTATTGACTTTTAGAGCGTAGTTTGGGATTGTTATGAATTGTTAAATTGTAAGCATTGGAGTATATTTTGATTGATTTACATGTTGTTTGACTAGTTTCACGACGTTTGGCTTTGAGTTGAGGTGTTAGAGAGGCTTTGGAGCCAGTTATGGAACTTCGGAGCGAGGTAAGTCTCTTGTCTAACCCTCTGAGGGGGAAACTACCCCTTGGTGATGTAATTGCTATGTGATACTAGTTGTGGGTGCTACGTACGCACGAGGTGACGAGAGCCGGTACATAGCTAAAGCATGTTTATGTCCGGGTAGACTTAGGACCTTATCATGTAATAATTGAATTATTTGAACTCATCCTGTTGGCATAATTATTTGAACTTATAATTGAAATTGATTTAGAAATAAACATATGTATACTAGTCCGAGCCTTATCACCTTGAGTTGTTGGCTAGTTATTTGATAAACGGTAAAGATTATATTCACTTTGTGCTTGTGTACTGTATTGAAAGTACGTGTTTCGTAATTCGATAACTTCCTTCCTTTTTTGTGAGTGGACCGAACGCCTCGGCAGTATAATAGATACATCTATGGTTCGTGCCGCTCGACCCTCGGCAGTGTACATATTATTCTGGATCGGGCCGAAAAACCTCGGTATAACAGTGCGTCATATTGCTGGTAGTATGAACATGCACGAGATTATCCTTCCACTTATGCCCAACATTTTACATGATTTTGTTACTGGTACTTGATACATCTGAGCGGATGAGGTAGAATGCAAGATTGAGAAATTCGTACTTTAAAAGAAATATTTGAAAAATTAGGTAACTTACAGATTTACCCCATTATGGATGTGTGCTTCACATCTGCTTATTGTTTTATTATATTGCTTTGTTGGACCTCTAGTAAGTGTCGATGTCGACCTCTCGTCACTACTTCTCTTGGGTTTGGCTAGTTATTTACTGGGTACGCGTTGATTTATGTACTCATGCTGCACTTCTGCACTAAATATGCAGGATCTAACAAGTTCATTTGGTGATCATATGGGCGCGTAGGCGCATCTGTTGAGGATACTTTATGTGAGCTGCATTCCAGGCTACGCATCACAGTCCATAGAGTCTCCATCGTACTATTTATTGTATCCTGTCTCATTTACATTCTAGACAGATGTTGTATTATTATTGTACTTCTTAGTAAATATTCATGCACTTGTGACACTGGGTTTTGAGATATACTAGTTGATGCTTGCGGTTCTATATAAATTTCCTTCCTTATTTAAAATTCATGATTTTGAAAGTAATGAAAATGAGTAATCAAATTGATCAATCACCGTTGGCTTGCCTGACGGTAACGTTATGCGCCATCACGACCTATAGTGGATTTTGGGTCGTGACAACTTGGTATCAGAGCGTTAGGTTCACTTGGGTCTCACAGGTCATGAGGAAGTCGAGTAGAGTCTTGCGAATTGGTATGGAGATGTATGTACTTATCTTTGAGAGGCTACGGGGCTGTAGGAGCACTTCCCTTCTTGATTCCTCATCGTGCGGTTTGATTCCTTTGAGGCTTATGCATTTATTTCCTTCCTACCCAATCTTATACGACGTGGAGCGCTTGTTATCAATTGGGCATTGAGGAGTTGTAAATGGTACCACAAATATGGTGCAAGATGTTTTCCCTATGTGTTCGAGTGGGTTATTATCATCGTCTTGTGGAAGGGGGTTGTCGTTTCATGCCATGTATCAGTATTGCCTATGGTTTTGAGGCTACGCACAGATTGCTATGATATTCATGCATTGTTATCGCGCAGTTTTGGTGTAATGGTAGGGTGTTTGTCTATATGTCGAGGCACTGAATGACTCGAAAAGAGGATTTCTCAGTGCATGGTTTAGGGTTTCGGCATTTAAATCCAGCGGAGAAAAGCCAATCGGTCTATGGATGTTCAGGCTTTGGTTGATGAAGTAGCGAGACTTGATATTTTTGAGTGTGGTGGAATTCTCATTTATGAAGTGGTGTCGTCATCCTTGTTTGAACGCATTAAAGTTCGCCGGTGTTATGGTCTTCTTCACTTTGCCTTCGGGGCAGGGTGTTGTGAAGTGGTGCCTAAGAAGCAGTTGTCAGAGATAGCGAAGTGTAGCAGTTTCAGAATTGAATTGGTGTTTCTAATGTTGATGGCTCGAGAACGATGATCTTCTATGAGGTTTGGAGTTGGTAGTGATTTATCAGTTCAGGTTCTACAGGTATGGATTTTATTTGAGACAACATTTGGGCAGCGAAGTACGAGGAAGGACACGGCGGGAGGTGTCTTGCGGTGGTTGAATTATTAGCAGGTCAAGTATGAAAAGCAGAGGTCAAGAAGTTGTTTAAGAAGATGGTTTAACCGAATTGAGAGTAGCCGTGTAGCATATGGATTCTGTGGTAGGATAGCCACATGCATTGCGAAAAGTTTAGAGCGATTCGGGAATCGTGGTGGGAAGCGACTAGGTGTACGAATTTTATTTAAGATGGAAGCTACTGCACTGAGGGAGATTGAGTATGGCAAGGAAGAGTTTGCTTGAAATGAATAGGGGTGTGAAAACTTGATTACCATTTTTGGATGCAACGTGACTTCGAGTTTGGAACGTATTGTTAGACTTTTAGTTGATGTCAATGGGGAAGGAACATACTTGTACAACTGGTGGATGAGCATGGGCTCAGGAGGATTTACTGAATGCGTGGTAGTTGTACCCAGTGCATCATCGTTGGAAGATGTCGGCATGGATCAGAATTCCACATGCGGGTTATCTCTTGTAAGCAGGTTAGCGGTTGCGTGATATTGATGAAGCTTCTACGAATAATTCTACTTGCTACCCGGTAAGAGGTCGAATATGTGATGGTGGTTGATGATTCAGAATGTTCATGAAAGGCCTAACAAAATATTTCGAGAAATTTAGCGGGTTAAAGGTGCGAGATCATGGTAATTGAGAAGGAAGAATCTTTGTGGGTTCTAGATTGATGTAATTATAGCTTAAAGCTAAGTGGGGGAGCCCACCATCTATGATTGGAGCGCGTGGCTGTCTGCTTGTGCAGTTTCTGGTTATCAGTGCATTGGTGGGTTATTATGACTAAGAAAATAACATCATGGGTAATTCTAGCAAATAACTTGATGAATGCGTGCCAAACTTAGCCTTATCGATTCATGTGTAGTTTTGGAAAAACTCAGAGTTTGTGCTTCTTGTGGATGTGATGTGCAAGGGAAATAATTCAGCCAATTGCTTCTTTGAGTGGGTGATCATGTGCTAGCAGAGCATTGGGATTTGGAACCAGGTTAGAGTGGATGACTCTCAACAACGGTCCTAGTGAGGTCAAGGATTAAAGTGTAATGCCTAAGGATTTCGGGTCCGTTGTGTGGTTAAGGATCGAGTTTTTGCAGTGGATTATGAATGGGACTTGGAGTGTTCTATGTTATCATCGGGTATGCAATTTAGTAGTGGAGGAAAGGAAGAAATATCTTCGGATTCGCGGAAAGTCTTGCAGGATGGGTGTACCAGTTGGAGATACTATTGTGCGCATAAGGAGGGTATAAGATGGTTCATGAGTATTGAGACAATGTGGTCTCGTGATGCAGGTCACTCAGGATTAGTACGTATTTAGTTCGTTATATTTTTAATGGAGCTACTATTATTTATAAGGCAAGTCGAGAGTAAATTGGAAGAAGTTGGGTCAGTTAGTAATGGTTGAATTAGCATGATTGTGGTAATGATCAGTTCCTTCAGCGTGTGAAGTTATACATGTGGTTTGTGGTTGTACGTGCGGGCTTGACAACCACCATAACTTTATTGATTGGGAGGTATTTGATTCAAATGGCCTTGTTGTGTAAATGGATTCTAGAAGAGTCATGGTGGTTTAGATCACGACTTGAGTTTTGTATTTTGTGCGGTTTGGGAATTCAATTGCGTGTTGCATTGGTTCTCCTGAAATGAGCTAAGTGAAAGGTTTCTAGCCAATGAAGTATATATTCTACTAGTAATAGGGTTATGATAAATTCTTATACTCTCGCGTAGCGGCATAATAGGTAAAGTGAGTGGCATGGGAATTGAAAGTGGAGGATCAAGGTTGTGGTTCGGTGTTGACAGGAATGTCACGAGCTCGGATGAGCAGGGAAAAATTCAGATGTTCAGAGTAAACTAGAATTTGTTTTAGTGACACCTGAGAACAGTGTCCTGTGTAAGAGGCTTTGTGTATTGATTATGGATTCTTGATTTGCTTTACATCATTAGTATTATTAGTGGTATAGAGGTGCAGACCTTGCTACCCGGTGCGAAAGGTCGTGGGAGCGTATCTCACGGGGGAATCTGTATAAATGTGACATGTTAGTCAATTGATTATTAAAGATTGAAACCAAGTATGGAAATTTTTGGTACTATCGTTAATGTGAGAGTTTATGCTTGGACGGCTCTCTATTCCTTTGGATATGAACGGTGGGAGTTTGTTCTGGATTGGGACGGCTGCTCGTGTGTGTCATGTATTGGCCCATTGCGGATCCTTGAAAGGTCGTTGCACAGTATGTTATGATCATAATCAGCGTGAGGTCCGTTGGTGGGTCCAATGTGAATGTGTGCTCTACGTCAGGTTGGATGTGTTCATTCGGCATAGCATTGCTTACAAAGGAGTCTTTGGGTGTTGGATGTTATTCTCGTCGTCAACTATTCCATGTAATACTCTATTGTGCCAGGTGGGTTGTGAGACGACTGGATTATTCGCACGTGTATTGTGATCCCGCGTAGCTTGTGGTCTTATATGAGCATTATGGCTCTCGAGATGCAAGTTATTTATGACACCTTAGTTGTGCTTGAGTTTTGCAGCATATGGCATTATCCGTCTCCCCAGGGTTGTATTGTTTTTTTGCATTTGGCGTGCTTATGGTCGATATTCGAGTATTTCGTAGGTACAAGCATTTTGGCTTGATGGGCACTTCCTTATTTATTGTTATGTGTGGATTGGGTGGCACACCGTCATGGGTATATTGTTTGGATCGGGTTGTACTCCGCAACGGTATCATATTTAGATCGGGTTGCATGACGCGACGGTGCCATGTGTAGATCAGGTTGCACGCCGCAACAATAAGATGTTGAGTACGGTTCCCTATATCTATTATTGTGTATTTTGTTTCTCATTCTCTGAGAAGGGTTCATAGCATCTGTTCGGCCATTTTATTCGTTACGTAGGCTGGGTAGCTTCTTTTCCAGAGTTTGTTCCTCCTTATGTGTCATATTCAAGTTGTGGATTATCGGTGCATTGATGATGTCATATGAGGTCTTGGTCAGTGTTTAAGGTGGCTTATTTCCTGAGCAGCTTGTACTGGGTGAGATAAGATTATTGGACCTGAAATCAGTGCAATCAGATTTATATAAGGTATATTAAAGAGCAAATATCGTTATTCAGTTCAGAATGAGGTAATGGTTCCTGTCAGGATGAGAGACTCCATGATTTGTTGATTCGGCAGATGGTTGTGAGTTTCTACACATCTCTTCTGTCGTGGTAGTATTGTGAGGATTGAAACCGGGATTATACGTGTTATGAGGTATACTACGGGCGTTAGGTCAGTGACTTTGCAGTTGTTGTTCTTGGGAGAGGTTTCCTTGGGTAAATGAGTGAATGCGGTGCATTGTGTGATGTCAACATAGGTGCATGATCATGTGTGGGTTCAGCGTGTGGAGATTGAATGGTGTTCGTATGTTAGAATCAGGTCTTGTAGAGACATTTGGAGGTTGGAATTTGGTTCTAAGGCTTATTGACTAAATAAAAGGGAGGATCTTCAGTCTGGCTTGAGCTAATTTGCTCAACTGGGTTGTGGTGGTACGGGTAGGTGCACAAGATGTTGAACAATGATTTTGGGGCAACTCCGAAGCAGTTCTTAGAACGTTCGAGGACGAACGTATGTTTAAGTGGGAGATAATGTAACGACCCGACCTATCATTCTGAACTCTAGCACGTCGTTTGGTGATTTGAGGCCTTGAGTAGCTTCACCTCAGGTATTATGACTTGTACGTGTGGTTGGAATTGAATTTCGGGAAGTTCGGAGTTGATTTGGAAAGAACATTCTAATTTCGGAAGCTTTAAGTTGGAAGAATTGACTAAGGTTTGACTCTTGAGTAAACGACCTCAGAATTGGGGTTTGAACGTTCCAATAGGTTCATGTGATGATTTCGGACTTGGGCATATTTTCGGGTTGAGTATCGGGTGACCCAGAAGCTTTTCGGCGCTTATTGTGGAAGTTGGCATTTTGAAGGTTTTAAGAATTTCTTAAGTTTGAATTGAAGTGGACTTTGGTGTTATCGAGGTCTGTTTAGGATTACGAGCCTTGTAATAAGTTCGTATTGTGATTTATAACTTGTGCGCAATGTTTGGAGTCATTCTAGAATGTTTTGATATGATTCGGACGCATTCGTCGAAGTTAAAAAGTTTGAAAGTTGAAAGAAAGGTTTCGATCGTTGATTCACAATTTTGATATTGTTTAGTGTGATTTGAGGCCTCGAGCAGGTCCGTGTCATGTTATGGAACTTCTTGGTAAGTTCGGACTGGGTCCCAGGGGCCTCGGGTGTGTTTAAGATGAGTTGCGGATTACTTTGGAGCTTGGTTGCATTGTTGAAGCGCCTGGGTACTAATACAATCACACCTGCGGAAAAAGGGCCACAGATGCGACTCCGCAGAAACGTCCAGGCAAGCACAGAAGCGGACTTGCTGGGGGAAGGCTGGGACCGCAGATGCAGTCGAGTTTCCGTAGAAGCGGAACCGCACCTGCGGATGGGGCGTCGCAGAAGCGACCATGGGACCGCAGATGCGAGGAAGCGCTGGGCAGACTTGATTTTATACGGGATTTGGCCTATTTTCTTTCATTCTCTCTTGGCTTGGGCGATATTTGGAGAGTTTCAAGGGGAGATTTTCACCAACATTGCAAGGTAAGTAATTCTAACACAATTTTAGTGAAATGCATGGATTATATGTGGATTTAAACATGAAAATTAGTAGAAATTGTGAGATTCTGAAAGAAACCTAGAAACTTGGTATTCTTGGATTTTGACCATGAAATTGGACATGTAACTTGGAATAAATTATATATTTGAGTTCGTGGTATTATGTGTAAAGTTTATCTTCGAAATGTTTCGAAATCCAGGCACGTGGGCCTGGAGGTTGACTTTATTGATTTTTAAAGCGGAGTTGGGGATTATTATAAATTGTTAAATTGTAAGTATCCGAGTATATTTTGATTGATTTACACGTTTTTTGACTAGTTTCGTGACGTTTGGCTTTGAGTTGAGGTGTTAGAGAGCTGTTGGAGCCGTTTATGGAATTTCGGAGCGAGGAAAGTCTCTTGTCTAACCCTGTTAGGGGAAAACTTCCCCTAGGTGATGTAATTGTATGTGATACTAGTTGTGGGTACTACGTACGCACAAGGTGACGAGAGTCCATACGTAGTTAAAGCATGTTTATGTCCGGGTAGACTTAGGACCTTATCATGTTATAATTGAATTATTTGAACTCATCCTGTTGGCTTAACTATTTGAACTTATAATTGAAATTGATTTAGAAATAAACATATATATACTAGTCCGAGCCTTATCAGCTTGAGTTGTTGGCTAGTTATTTGAGAAACGGTAAAGATTATATTTACTTTGTGCTCGTGTACTGTATTGTAAACACGTGTTTCATAATTCGATAACTTCCTTCCTTTTTTGTGGAGCGGGCCGAACGCCTTGGCAGTGTAATAGATGCATTTATGGTTCGTGTCTCTTGACCCTCAGCAGTGTACACATTATTCTGGATCGGGCCGAACGACCTCGACATAATCGTGCGTCATATCGCTGGTAGTCCGAACATGCACGAGATTATCCTTCCACTTATGCCCGACATTTTACATGGTAGTTCTTATCCGTTTGTTACTAGTACTTGATACATCTGAGCTGATGAGGTAGAATACAAGATTGAGAAATTCGTACTTTAAAAGAAATATTTAGAAAATTAGGTAACTTACAGATTTACGTCATTATGGGTGTGTGCTTCACATATGCTTATTGTTTTATTATATTGCTTTGTTGGACCTCTAGTAAGTGTCGATGTTGACCCCTCATCACTGCTTCTCCTGGGTTAGGCTAGATACTTATTGGGTACGCGTTGATTTACTAAATATGCAGGATCTGATAGGTTCATTTGGTGATCATCTGGGCGCGTAAGCGCAGCTGTTAAGGAGACTTTATGTGAGCTGCATTCCAGGCTATACATCGCAGTCCATAGAGTCTCCATCGTACTATTTATTGTATCCTGTCCCATTTACATTTTAGACAGATGTTGTATTATTATTGTACTCCTTATTAAATGCTAATGCACTTCTGACACCGGATTTTGGGATATACTAGTTGATGCTTGCGGTTCTGTATATTATCATCGCCTTTCATTTTTCTTATAAACTACAAATTTTGTACGTTCCCGGGGATTTAAAAGTATAAATTTTCTTCCTTATTTAAAATTCATGATTTCGAAAGTAATAAAAATGAGTAATCAAATTGATCAATCACTGTTGGCTTGCCTGATGGCGGCGTTAGGCGCCATCACAACCTATAGTGGATTTTGGGTCGTGACATATGACACTTTTTTATAATGGAGCATCTGCTAGAACAAATTTAATAAAGAACCACTAAAGTAGATCAACCCCCTAAACATGATCAGCATAATTTTTATTTTAGAAATTGCAATTTTTTGTATTTGTATTGCTTTTAGAAGTTGGTTGGCATTAGTTCGAGAGACACGCACAATATGCGTACTTTAAAACTTAAATTATTATTTCGAAATCAATTAAAGTTTTGTTCCTTATTTGAACTATGTAGGAATTCCTAAATTCAGGAATATAAAATCAAGAAAATTTTTACTTATATAGATTATTTTGTTACTTGAGTTGCTAGTTATAATTCAATTCTACTACAATTATGTTTACTTGTTCTTTGAAATAGATTCAGCATCTCATGATTTTGTACAGATCAGTTATAACTAAATTGATGCTCAAATTTAATAAAATTTTATTACGTTGAGGAAATAATTAATATTTTAAAAACATAACCGGTTAAATCATATACTAAGACTTCTGATCGGTAGTTGCCCGGAAAAGTAGTAAGTTTGAATAGTTGGGAACGTTTCTATCTCTCTTCTTTTTGATTTTTTATTATTTTAGAAATGGTTAGGACAAAGTCTTATTTCTAACTTTTTGTCTCTATATTTTTATTTTGTTAGAATAAATCTATCATTTAATACTATACACATGAAATATATTACATATCAATTAGTTATATTGTCTATCTAATTATAAATTTGACTCTTTATTTCTAATCAGGTAGAGATTAATAAATAATCTACTTGGGTTAGAAAATAATTCTAAAATAAACCTCCTTTGATGTAGCTTAATTTACTTTATTGATTCAGAGTAAGTTTTTCTTCAATATCAAATATTTAGCAATTTTTTTCTGTATATAATCTGGATATATATTTAAAAACAACTATTTTAATGATCTCAAATATATATTTTAAATATTATTTATGTTGGTTTTAAAACAATATGTTTTCATTAATCGGGATACACGCGCAACGTTCGTATTCTAAGGCTATTATATATAATATTGCAAACCTAATAACTAGAATGAATTATGAGGTATGGTTCCATCTCACGAGAGCACTTTCGAGAAAAGGTACGTACGTGTAATTATTGAATACGGTAATAGGCCCGTGAAAAGGAAGCTGCAGTTTCCATCGGTTTTCTTCCTCCCACGCAGGAATACAGATTCGCTGAATTAAATACTCTATCAATAGGAAGCACACAAAGTCACTGAAACTCAATTTGCGACACACACCCCATGCTTCTTGCCTATGTAACTCCTGGTATTTCCAGAATTACTACAGAAATATATTTGCACGCTTCTTTCGTTCTTTTCTGAACTCTGAAGCATATATTTCGAAGTTATCACCAACGCTTCCTTCACTTATATCATGAGTACATGACGGTACTTTGAATGGGTACAAATTTTAAGATGATAATTTAATTAACTTATACGCTACATTAATGATAGTGAAAAATATTAAAGTAACGATTGATAAGCTATTTCTATAAAGAGGGGAGAATGACAAAAATAAGATACTTTTGTGGTACTGTTAAATTTTTATTAACAAAAGTTTCTAGATAAAAAAGCCCTATGTTAGAAGAAAATTTTACCTCATATAGCAAAGTTATACACCCTATTTATTATAAACTAAAATTATTTTAAAATATTATATTCTATAGTTACCTTTTATATTTTATAGCAAAATAAATATTTATGGTATATACACCATTGATGCATGAAATAAGGCATGCAATATGCTATTTATGTTTTTTCTCTCTTAGACAACTAGACATACCTATTTTAAGGTGATTGTCGTTACTGTATTCATGAATACATGGCGCGAATACATGTGAATACATGCGCGTACAACTGGACTGCCCTGATTTTAGGTTCTTTTTACCGCTGTATTCATGAATACAATAACGCGAATACATGTGAATATATGCGCGTACAACTGGACTGTCCTGATTTTAAGCGCTTTTTACTGCAGTGTGGATACATGTGAATACATGCGCATACAACTGGACTGCCCTGATTTTAGGCGCTCTTTGCTGCTGTATTCATGAATACATGGCGTGAATACATGCGCGTACATCTAGACTGCCCTGATTTTAGGTGCTTTTTACTACTATATTCATGAATACAACAGCGCGAATACATGTGAATACATGCACGTACAGCTGGACTATCCTGATTTTAGGTGCTTTTTGATGTTGTATTCATGAATACATGGCGTGAATACATGCGCGTACATCTAGACTGCCCTGATTTTAGGTGCTTTTTACTACTATATTCATGAATACAACAGCGCGAATACATGTGAATACATGCACGTACAGCTGGACTATCCTGATTTTAGGTGCTTTTTGATGTTGTATTCATGAATACATGGCGCGAATACATGTGAATACATGCGCGTACAGCTGGACTACCTTGATTGTTAGGCGTTTTTTGCTTGTGTATTCATGAATACAGCAGCGCGAATACAACGAATACACTACCGTAACGACTGAAAATTAGCTATAAGAAGTAATTATGTATATGGTAGCAATAAGAAGTTATTAGCCACTAAACAATAGTAGTTTCTGAAAATTCCTCATGTCATAACTGACTGAAATCACGACAATCGTCATAATTTTTTGTGCTTCAAAATGCTGGTGCATTATGATATATGGACCTTGGGCATAACTCAACCCAAAAAGCTAGCTCAAGAGGTGAAGATTGCCCAAGTCCATATAAGGAGACCACCCATCCCCTTCATTGTCGATGTGGGACTCAACACCCCCTCTCACGCCCAAGACTGGACATCTGGAGTGCGAACAATTATAGGGGCCCAACATCAGAAAATCGGGATGGGTCCTGCTCTGATACCATGATAAATGAACCTTGGAGCTAACTCAATCCCAAAAGCTAGCTCAAGAGGTGAGGATTGTCCAAATACATATAAGGAGATCACCCATCCTCTTCATTGTCGATGCGGGACTCAACAATTATAATTCTGGCGAGTAGGGCTATTTTCTTAACAGAATTTTTAACATGGTCAAAATATAAACAGTAATTAAAAAAAAACTTTCATCCAGCATAACTTTTAGATAAAGAAAACCACACATCAAAGCGTAAAAGTTGAAAATATATATATACACGCTATTATAGAATTTGCTTTCTTGAAAATCACAAAAGTTACATATATAAAGTTGTAATTAGCACAAAGATGTTAGATATTTTAAAGGTCCCCAAAATAGAAAATCTGTATAGAAACCAAACAGAGGGAATATTATTTTAGGACCTTTGGAAGAAAAAAATTAGAGACAGCGTGCTTGAAAAGGTCCGCATCTCAGCTGGAACAAGAAGAAAATACTTATTTCAACCAGAAAAACATTCAAGAATATAAGGTGGTGGAACAAAACTCCAATAAGGAGGATAAGACCCTAAAATAGCCGTTATCCTTAGGGTACGCACTGGAAAATTTGCTCACAATGTAATAGCTCGCAACAACAACAACTCAGTAAAATTCCATTAATGGAGTCTGGGGAGGGTAGTGTGTACGCATACCTTACCCCTACCCCGAAGGAATAGAGAGGCTGTTTCCGAAAGAACCTCGGCTCAAAAAAAAAAAAAAGACAAAAGGACAAAAAGGGAGACAATATTAGTATCACAACAATACTCATAGGATAAATAGCAACACCATGAAATCCAGAAGAAAGACGCAAATCAAAGGGAGACAATATTAGTATCGCCACAACAATCATAAGAAAAATAGGTACACCGTGAAATCTAGAGGAAAGATGCAAAGCAAAAGCGATAGCTAGTAAATAGGACATACACTAAAAAGCGAAATAGTAAGCCACAACATTGCCACTAGCTATCTTAGATAAAATCCCTAAATGGCTAGTCCCACAATGTAATAGCTCGCAAATTACATAAAATATATAAATCGCACTAGGCAAGCCTCGTGCGACGAGCTCTGACTGAGAAGGCTGCTGGGGAGGGAAAACCCCAAATTAGGAGACCATGACCAACAAGGAAAAGAATTACATTAATTTAATTAGCTAGGTAATGTGATGATGTGAATAATAAGCACTACTTTATAATTATGATATGGTTGAGGACTCTAGCATATTTGCACAAGTACTAAACTCAACACCTTTGAGGGCGTCTGCTACGTACTCCCTTCGCGACATTTATGTTTACTAATAAAAACACGCTCGTCTCGTATCTCCTACGTTGTAAGTGAAGGTTATTCCATGCTTTAAAATGAACAAATACTACTATATGATAAGAATAAGGGCGCTAATAGATTTAACAAATAGTAGGAAAGAGTTTATCATTTTGGATTACAACTCTTCTTTCTGTTCTCAGCAACTTAATTGATGGGATATTGTGCGGAACTTTATCATTCACAGCACACTTGAAGAATCTATTACAGAATGAATAATTTATTTTTGTGTTATCTTCGACAGATTCTCGATCTATACTCACGCTTTCCATCTGATTCTTGAATCTTATTGTTAGAATTCTGCCATTGAAGGAGCTTCGGAGAAGGAAATGGCTGTTTTTTCATTCAACTGTAAAATGGGACTTTGTACAGATATTTATAACTAATCAACTAACCAATTCTGTTACAATTATGCTAAATAACTAATGCATACCTCTAACTTCTAATATATACAAATTGACCCATATACTAACTAAGGCATATATACAGCACTCCAACGCACCCTCCCCCCACTCAAGCTGGAGGGTGTAAAATGTTTAACACTCTCAGCTTGCCTAGTAAGTAGTGATGCTGTCCTGAGCTTAATCCTTTGGTTAATAAATCTGCCAGTCGATCCTTACTATGCACAAACTTAGTCTCCAACAGTCCTTGTTTGATTTTCTCCTATATAAAATGACAATCGATCTCGATATGTTAGGTTCTCTCATGAAATATGGGATTTGCTGTAATTTACATTGTAGCTTTGCTGTCACAACACAGGGCAACTGGTTTTTAAAATGTGATGCCTAACTCATGCAACAACCTAGTTAGCCAAAAAATCTCAGCAACTGCAGATGCCATGCTTCTGTATTCTGCTTCTGCAATGCTTCTAGATATTGTATGTTGTTTCTTTGATTTTCATGAAACCAAAGAGTTCCCAAACTTCACTACTGTTGGCCCAAGTAAAGAATAGTTTTGAAGATTGACAAAGGAACTCAGGGTGAACCAGGTCCATCACTGGTAGGCGTAGACACGGGCAGATTCAAAGCACGTGAGATGCACATGCAGGAGATAAACAAAATCTGGCATAATAATAGATATCTCCTGATCGAAAAGATTGCATAATTGATAAGGAGAAAGACTCCTTACTCAACGAGAATATTATCCAAGATAAGGAAGGAGTTAGGAGTTGAGATTAACTAGAACTCTAGTTGCTTTCTACTCTACTAACTCTATAAATCGCAAGAAGTTCTCATTCTACAGGTGACGCACAAAAGCATAAGTTAAATATGAATTGAGAGCAAAATAGCAATTTATTTTGCAAGAAGTTCGTGTGTGATTCAAGTGTGCGAACTTGAAGCTACATGAACCAAATAGAAGAACCAGGTCCAAGTGTCTGTCTTTCATTCTAGTTCAATTGTAGTAGGTATTTTTATATTGTACCTTTCATCTTTATCTAGAGGCAATTGTAATAGGTACTCAGAGTATTCAAGTTAGAGTTAACTTGAAGTTGTTGCAATAGTTAGAGGTTGGTTGCCACAACGGGATTGGAGTTAATCCTTGGTTCACAAAAGTGTTTTATAAATGCAGTTTTTGGCTCAGTGATTTAGTGGAGAGTTTGGGAAAATCCTATTGGGAAGTAGGTCGTGATTTTTTCACCTTTTGATCCAGGTATTTTTCACGTAAAATACTTATGTTCTTTAATTTCTGCAATTATTATTCCGCAATAGTAGTATAAGAAACACATAGAAGAACCGGGTCCTTTCATAATCTGTGCACGCGAAAAATTGGACACCACACAAATCCCCCCTCCCCTCC
>AWOL01S0017559.1:66433-93769 GCA_000715115.1 Nicotiana otophora
CTTGTGTGGTATTGAAGTTAAAACATCAATTGGTATCAGAGCAGGTTATCCTTGAAGAGGCTAACATCTTAGGAGAAGATCAAGATGAGTGCACCACTTGGAAACTGTAAACTGGGAAGGGCAATCCACTGCTAGGCCACCACTCTCCAATGGCCAGTGTTACTCTTGGTGGAAAAATAGAATGAGAGACCACATCATAGGAGAAGACTATGAGCTATGGGACATTGTCACAGATGGTCAATTGGCTACCATGAAGATAAATGCCGAAGGAGAAAAGGTGCCAAAAACAAGAGCTGACTGCACTGCTGACGACTTGAGGAAATGGGAGAAGAATTCTAAAGCCAAGAAATGGCTTGTTTGTGGACTCGGTCTAGACGAGTACAATAGAATTCAAAGTTGTACTACTGCTAAGGAAATTTAAGACACTTTGCAAGTGGCTCATGAAGGAACACCTAAGGTGAAGAGGTCTAGAGGAACGTTACTATATTCTCAATATGAGAATTTTACTATGAAGGAAGGATAAACCATCCAAGAGATGTATACAAGGTTCACCATACTAAAAAATGAACTTAAGTCTCTTGGAAGGGTTATTCTTGAAGAAGATAAAGTTGAGAAGATTTTGACAAGGGTTCTGCTAGTCTCACAGGAGAGCAAAATCACTGCTATTCAGGAATTAAAAACATTACCACTCTTAGGTTGGATGAGCTAATTAGAAATCTCACTGCTTATGAACTTAGAAGGCAAACCATGAAGATGGTTGTACCCAAGAAGGAAAGAAGACTGGCACTCAGAATCACTGAAGGTTCTGATCTAGAAGATGATGAAATGGCTATGATCACAAAGAACTTCAAGAAGTACCTAATGAGAGGAAATGGTTCTTCAAGAAGTGGAGGCTACATCAAACCAAGGGTTCCTGAAAAATAGACCAATGAGGGCTACTACAAGTGTGGGAAGACTGATCACCACATCAAAAACTGCCCTCAATGAGAAATTGAGTGGAAGAAGAAAAGAGATGAACGAAGAAACAGAAAGAAGGAACAGGTTTATCCCAGGAAGAACAAAGGATCAACAAAGGCTATGGTTGCTGCTTGGGGAGAAAGCTCAGATGAGGACTCAGATGATGAAGATGAAGATGAACAAGCACTTATGGCAATTGGAGAATCCGATGAGGAATCTGAAGTAAGTATAATCCATCTAAAAGACAATATTAAGTTTTTGTCTAAAGAAAGGCTATCTGAGTTACTTCTAGATTTCATTGATGAATCTGAGGATATAAACAATGAAAAGAAACATTTGTCTAAGGAATGTGTGATTTTGAAAGCAGAGTGTAAGAACCTGGAACTTAGGGTTAGTGAGACTATAAGTGAAAATACTGCATTAAAGAACCATGTTCATGCATTTGAATCAAATGTCCTATAACTTAGATCTGAAAACCTAAAACTAAAATTAGGAACGAGTAAGAAGATAGCTGATTGCACACAACTCACTCTAGAAGAAAATGTAGGTAAACTAAAAGATGAGTTGTATAAGAAGGATGAGCATGTAAGAATTTTGACAGAGGATCTAGGCAAGGTCAAGCATGAACTAGACAAAACTTGTAAATGGAACAGGTCCTCCGATGTACTGTCATGGCTACATGAACATCACAGTAGCAATAGAAGAGGAATTGGCTTTGGGAATCTGTCACCTAAATGGGATCCCAAAAGCAAGTATCTCACACTTCCTGAGAATAAAATTTGCACACACTGAGGTAAGACTGGTCACTATAAAAGTGAATGCACTGCAAAAGAAAAGGCTAGTCAAAAGAATAAAAAGTTTGTTCAAGGGAAAAATAGGCTGCCAGGTTGGGCTAAAGAAATTTAATTCATCCTTTTGCCTATAAAAAGGGACCCAAACTAGTTTGGGTTCCTAAGACTAACCCCTGATTTCCTTATGCAGGTCCAAGTGAAGGGGAGCAGCCAAATATGGTACATGGATAGTGGCTGCTCAAAGCACATGATAGAGAAGTAAGGAACAATTCCTTTCACTTGAGGATCTCAAAGGAGGTAATGTCTCCTTTGGAAATGGGAAGAAAGGTGAGATCATTAGGGTTGGTAAGGTAGGTAAGGATGACTCTTATTCCATTGAGAATGTCTACTTGATAGACGGCTTGAAGTATAGCCTAATCAGTGTGTCACAATTGTATGATAGAGGTAACTTGGTAGCATTCACCTCTACTAAATGTTTTGTGATAAATCTTATCACTGACAAGATTGTTTTGCAGGATAAAAGAGTGAATAATATATATATTATAGATTTGTCGACACTCTCAGAGAATTAACTAACTTGCTTAAGTGTGCTGGATAGTGATCCCCTCCTTTGGCATAAGAGGCTTGGACATGCAAGTCTAAGTCAACTCAACAAATTAGTCTCCAAGGACTTGGTGATAGGTCTGCCTAACATTAAGTTCAAGGAAGACAAAGTTTGTGAGGCTTATGCAAGGGGGAAGTAGGTAAGATCCTCTTTTAAATGCAAGAAAGTGGTAAGTACCACCAGAACGATGGAACTAGTTCATATGGATCTCTGTGGTCCAATGAGAACATTTAGTAGATGTGGTAAGAGATATGTGATGGTGATTGTTGATGATTATTCTAGGTTTACCTGGACACTGTTTTTAACATTTAAAGATGAAGCATTTGACATTTTCACTTCCTTTGTTAGAAAAACTCAGAAACAATTAGGAGATCAACTTGCATCAATTAGGTCTGATCATGGTACTGAATTTGAAAATGCTAAATTTGCTGAATTTTGTGATGTGCATGGCATAGATCATAATTTTTCTGCCCCTAGAACTCCACAACAAAATGGAGTAGTTGAAAGAAAGAACAGGACTCTTGAAGATATGGCTATGACTATGCTTCTTTCTAGTAAGCTGCCCCATAGCTTCTGGGTAGAAGCTGTAAATACTGCATGCTATATCATAAATAGGTGCATGAAAAGACCTCTAGTAGAGAAGACTCCCTATGAGTTACTTAAAGGGAGAAAACCAAACATATCCCATCTTAAGGCATTTAGATGCAAGTGATTTGTGCACAACAATGGTAAGGACTCCATATGTAAGTTTGATCCCAAAAGTGATGAGGGAGTATTCTTGGGATATTCTTCATATAGTAAAGCTTATAAAGTCTATAACAAAAGAACTATGTGTGTTGAAGAAAGTGTACATGTAATTTTTGATGAAACTAACATTCTTTCTGAGAGACAGGAACATGATGATAAAGCAATTGGGTTGGTTAAACACTTAAATGAAACCACAGCCCATACTGGAGCATCTCTGGAGGAAGGAACGGGTGATAGAACAGGTTCACATATCCCCCGCAACATGACAGGGGGAATAGAACAAAACAATTCTCAAACTTCAGTGGAACCTGTACCTAAACCTGTTCCATAGCAACAAAACATTGAGGGAACATCAAGGGGTAACCAGTTGGTTGTGAAACCTTACAGATATCAAAGTTCTCATCCTATTGAGAACATCATCACTGATCCAACCTTTGGAATCAAAACTAGATCTTCTTTAAAGAATCTTTGCGCTTTTGATGCTTTCTTATCTCTTATTGAACCTAAAAATGTTGTTGAAGCTTTGCAGGATGCAGACTGGGTAAATGCAATGCAAGATAAACTCAACCAATTTGAAAGGAGTCAAGTTTGGCATATGGTACCAAGACCCTTGGATAGATCGGTAATTGGCACTAAGTGGGTCTTCAGAAACAAACTTGATGAAGATGGAACTGTTACAAGAAACAAAACAAGATTGGTGGTTCAAGGATATAGTCAGGAGGAAGGCATATACTATGATGAGACTTTTTCCCCAGTGGCAAGGCTGGAAGCTATAAGGCTCCTCACAGACTTTGCTACCTACATGGAATTTACCCTTCACCAGATGGATGACAAGAGTGCCTTCCTAAATGGATATTTGAAGGAATAAGTGTTTGTCAAGTAACCTCTGGGGTTTGAAACAAGGAGAGTCCTGATCATGTGTACAAACTTGACAAAGCACTTTATGGGCCCAAGCAGGCTCCATGAGCACGGTATGAAAGATTATCAAAGTTTTTGCTTGAGCATGACTACAAGAGAGGTAAAATTGACAATACTTTGTTCTTGAAAGAAAAAGGTAAAGATCTCTTGGAAGTTCAGATATATGTTGATGATATAATCTTTGGAGCAACTACTGATAAGTTAAGTAAAGAATTTGCTAAACTAATGGGGAATGAATTTGAAATGAGCATGATGGGTGAGCTTAATTTATTTTTAGGATTACAAATTAAATAAAATTCAAATGGAACTATGATCCATCAGCAGAAGTATGTAAAAGAGTTGCTTAAAAGGTTCAAAATGGAAGATTCCAAAGAAATTGACACTCATATAGCAACAGCTACAAAGTTGGATATAGATGAACCTGGTTCATCTGTTGATCAGAAGTTGTATAGGGGAATGATTGGCTCATTGTTGTATCTCACTGCTAGTGGACCTGACATTGTTTTCAGTGTAGGCCTTTGTGCAATATTTCAGGCAAATCCGAATGAGTCACTTGACGGCTATCAAGAGAATTTTGAGATATGTAAAAGGCACCACTGATCTTTGTCTTTGGTATCCAAAAGGTAGTAATTTTAATCTTGTGGGATATGCTGATGCTGATTATGCAGGTTTTCTTGTGGATAGAAAGAGCACCTCAGGTATGGCACACTTTCTTGGCTCATGTCTTGTGTCTTGGGCCACCAAAAAGCAAAANATTCAGTGGCCTTATCTACTGCTGAAGCTGAGTATGTTGCTGCTGCTTCATGTTGTACTCAATTGTTGTGGATCAAACAAGAATTAATGGACTTTGGAATTGATGTTGGTTGTATCCCTATTTTTTGTGATAACACTAGTGCAATTAGTATGACCAAGAACCCGATTCATCACAAGAGAACTAAGCACATAGATGTTAGGCATCACCTTTTGAGGGATAACTATGAAAAATGGTTGATCTCTGTGGAATTTTGTGCTACTGACAAGAAAATAGCTGACATCTTCACAAAAGCTCTAAGTAGAGATCACTTTGAAATGAACATGTTAGAATTAGGGATGATTAAGATCACCTAAAAGGACCAGTTCAGAGTACACAATGAAAAAAAAATGAAAAAAAAGATATTTTTGGTTAGAAAATCTGAAAATTGTGTACATAATTAGATTAATCTTTGCTCAGTATCATACTTTCAATAGTATACTCTTGTGCCATGTGTTAAAATGACTCATTAATCTCTAATGATATTTTATCTATTTTGGCAAATTTAGACTTACACAAGAGAATTATCAGTGAAGAACCTGGTTCATCAAGATAACACGGTATGTTTTCTACACTCTGCATAATTTGAAATAATAATATTTGGATCATGAGTTGCCGTTAAATACTCTCATTTTCCAAACACAATCCAATTCTCTTCTCTCCTATACCCAAGCACAAAAATAGCTAACACTCCTGAAAATCCTTCATCTCCACCCAAGGAAATCTGAAGACTCATTTAAATCTACTACTGAGGGGGAAGAAACAGTTTCTTCTGAAACCAAACATGTATCTTTTGGCCCTAAAGTTACTCCTGAGTTAATTTCTGAAGTTGATACAAATTTGAAGAATAGGTTTGTGCTGGTAGGGTCTATAGCAGGTGTTGAAACTACAGAATCTGGAGGAATTGGTGATAAAAATTAAAAAAAAAGAAAAAGAGAGCAAGGGTGTTCGAAGTGCTGTGAGGGGAAAGGGTAAAAGAGTGGTTGATTCTTCACCCACTCTTGTGAGTTTAACCAAAGACACAGGTGCAATGGTTGTTTGGGGAGAAAAATCTGCTGGAGTGGAGGAGAGTGTAAAGAAAACAGGGGGAAGTGGGTCTGGCGAAGCCGCTGAAGGGCTGGTTCAACTTGAAAAAATATAGATGAACTTGTTTCACCTGAACAGGAAACCCTCGTAGACCTACTGAAGAGAGTGGCTGAAAGTTATAATCCAAAGAAGAAAGGGAGGTTGGTATAAGCAAGGATCATTTTGGGGCAAATACGTTGTTGCTTGTGACTATGAAGTCCATGTCACTCCTAAAGAAACTGGTTCATCTAAGAAGGTACCAGTGAATAGCAAGGTGCGAGTCTTGGTGCAAGAAAGTGGGGCTAAGGATGCTGAGATTGAGAGGCTAAAGAAAAGGTTGGCTGAGGTAGAGTCTGAGAGAGATGCTCTCAAAACTGAACTAGCAAGGGAAAAGGAGAAGAATGATGGAATTCTTCAAGACATGCTGAAACTTCTCCAGGCCAAAAACCAAGCCCCCAGTTCTTCCAAGCCTTAAACTTCTAGCCCAGTGTAGACCTTTCCATGACCCGGTTTGGGATGTTTTTTGTTTGCTCATGTTTTCTGTATTTTTATTTCTTTTTATGCTTTGTGGAAGAATCGTACCAATCATCAATGAAATTCACTATTTTTGCTCTAACTGTTTGTTTATTTTTCTTTGATGGTTAAAATTCTTAGCTTGATATATGATAATTAATCCATTATTGCATTTAAAGTAGCCCCAGTGGCCATGAGTAAGTTTTAAAATCTGGTTATCTCACATTTTTTATGCAACTTTTCGATGATGCCAAAAGGGGAAAAAGGTTATGCTTTACACTTTGAACAGTGATGTTTATAACCTAATGAACCCGGTCCTTGATGATAAGTGATAAAAAGGAAAAATGTGTCTAATATTGTGTTGATGTTGAGCTAAGTTGAAATAGGGCCTAAGCTTATGGAAGCAAAGAATTTGTCGTCATCAAAAATGGGGAATTTGTAGGCCCAAGTAAAGAATAGTTTTGAAGATTGACAAAGAATAGTCCATCACTGGTAGGCATAGACACGGGCAGATTCAAAGCACGTGAGATGCACATGCAGGAGATAAACAAAATATGGCATAATAATAGATATCTCCTGATCGAAAAGATTGCATAATTGATAAGGAGAAGGACTCCTTACTCAACGAGAACATTATCCAAGATAAGGAAGGAGTTAGGAGTTGAGATTAACTAGAACTCTTCCACCAAGGAAGAGTAGCATTAGAACTCTAGTTGCTTTCTACTCTACTAACTCTATAAATCGCAGGAAGTTCTCATTCTACAGGTGACGCACAAAAGCAGAAGTTAAACGTGAATTGAGAGAAAAATAGCAAGGCATTTTGCAAGCAGTTCGTGTATGATTCAAGTGTGCGAACCTGAAGCTACACGAACCAGATAGAAGAACCAGCTCCAAGTGTCTGTCTTTTATTCTAGTTCAATTGTAGTAGGTGTTTTCATATTGTACCTTTCATCTTTATCTAGAGGCAACTGTAATAGGTACTCAGAGTATTTAAGTTAGAGTTAACTTGAAGTTATCGTAGCAGTTAGAGGCTAGTTGCCACAACGTGATTAGATTTAATCCTAGGTTTACAAAAGTGTTTTGTAAATGCAGTTTTTGGCTCAGTGATTTAGTGGAGAGTTTGGGAAAATCCTACTGGGAAGTAGATCGTGATTTTTTCACTTTTTGAGCCAGGTGTTTTCCACGTAAAATACTTATGTTCTTTAATTTCTGCATTTATTATTCCGCAACAGTAGTATAAGGAACACATAGAAGAACCAGGTCCTTCCATAATCTGTGCACACAAAAAAATGGACACCACACAAATCACCCCCCTGTGTGGTATTGAAGTTAAAACATCAACTACATATCCACTGACTGACCTTCTTGTGACTGGAAAGGCAGGCCAGTCTCAATCACAAAATCCCAACAGTGTCTCTGTGGATTCCCTATGCATAAGGACTCTCATGCCAGGTGTTGCCTTTAGATATATGACTACTCTAATAGCTGCGTCTACATGAGACTTCTTTAGAGCTTGCATGAATTGGCTAAGATTCTGTACTGCATAGCTTATATCTGGTCGAGTGACTATCAGATACAAAAGCTTTCCTATGAGCTTTTGATATCCTGTAATGTCAACTATAGGATCATCTCCCTGCACTCTAGCTTCTTTATCATACTCCAATGATGTTAACTTCTGATTGATCTCCAATGGCGTGACTGCAGAATTTCCTCCACTCAATCCTAACTCTGAAATCAACTCCAAGGTGTATTTTCTTTGATTCAACAAAATACCATGTTGTGATCTCAAGATTTCTATGACTAAGAAGTATCTCAGTTTACCAAGATCCTTGACCTTGAACTACTGATGTAGAACTTCCTTGGCCTCATTAATCATGATACTGCTGCTTCCAGTAATAAGAAAGTCGTCCACATATATAAGAAAGTTGATGTGTGCTAATTACATTATTTTGTGTGCAGACGAGGACTATTAATATAATGAATATTAATTGGATATGATAATACGTGTACGAGTCATATTATAAGTGATGTGGGGTCTAAGGAGAGCCCTAAGAACAGTAAATAGGGGAAATGAAAGGGGACTTCAAGGTCTGCGGACGCAAGCAGATCTATCATGAGTCTCCAAATGCCAATTCGAGCTGGTACGCCTCACGGACGCTGGGACCAGTACAAAAATCTGCACAAGAAGTACATAGTGTAGTATGAGTACAACCGACCCAATGTACTCCGTAAGTGTCGAGCCTAACCTCGACGAGATAGTGATGAGGTTGTGACAGGACACCCACGTAACTAAAACTATACAGACGGAAACATACATACAAAAATCGCAAATAAATAATTAACAAGTATAATTGGGAGGGGACATGTGAAATGGGTACACGATACGGTAACTACAATAGGGAATAATAACAAAAATCAGTCAATAAACCTTCAATCAACAAAATAAACAAGCATAATGAATAAAACCGCACGGCAGCACCCTTCGTACTTTTACTCTCAGCCTCACTATGAAGCAGTAATAACGACACGACATCACCCTTCGTGCTTTTACTCTCAATCTCACTGTAAAATGATAAATACGGCACGATATTACCCTTCGTGCTTTTATCCTCAATTTCATCATGAATTAATAGATACAGTACAACATCACCTTGCGTGCTTTTACCCTCAATTTCATCATGAATCAATAGATACGGCACGACATCACCCTTCGTGCTTTTACTCTCAATCTCACTGTAAAATGATAAATACGGCACGATATTACCCTTCGTGCTTTTATCCTCAATTTCATCATGAATTAATAGATACAGTACAACATCACCTTGCGTGCTTTTACCCTCAATTTCATCATGAATCAATAGATACGGCACGACATCACCCTTCGTGCTTTAACTCTCAAATATGACACGACATCACCCTTCTTGCTTTAACACTCTCCCTTACCATGTAACAATGAACATATAACAATAGGGAGATGGAATAATAAATATCAAGTCTTCTGTCAACAATAGTTCCACAATACCAATCTCAACTTCAGAAACAATACTCAATTATCACAGATAGTTCATAAGTACGGAAAGAGCGATCAATTTATCAATTAACTAGTCTAAGCATGGATATCAGGGTCAAAGAAAGAGATAAATTACAAGAAACAAGTCCCACCCGTATGCTTTAAACCAATAACAACGCATAAGTATTCGTCACCTCACATATACGTTGTACCTAACATTTAAACGAGTTGCAAATAGGTAAACAAGTCCTAATCCCTCGGATCAAGATTAACCACGACACTTACCTCGCTCCAAAAGTTGACTCAAAGCTCTATCGGAGCCTTTCCCCTAGAATCCGTATCCAAACCACTTGTATCTAACCACAATTGACTTAATAATGTCAAATATTACTAAAGAAATCAATTACAATGTATAAATTTAGAATTTCCACAATTTTCCCCAAAAAGTAAAAAATCGACCCCTTGGCCCACTTGGTCGAAACCTAAGGTTCGGACCAAAATTCATTTTCCCATTCACCCCCGAGCCCGATTATGTAATTAATTTCAAAATCTGACCTCAATTTTGAGGTCTAAATCCCCAATTTACAAAAGCCCTCAATTCCTAAATCCCTAGTTTTCTACCATGGAAGAACAAAGATTAGGACTAGAAATTAATGAGTGATGTTAGAAATGAAAGAAAATGAGTTAAGGTGTACAAACCTATGAATTGATGTTGAGTTCTCTCTTAAAAATCACCTCTAGGCCAAGCTCTAATGGAGAGTTTATGAAAAAGATGCAAAAATCCCGTTTTTGGTCTATTTTAAGGTTTGGGCGTCAGGCCTTCTTCGCGTTTGCGAAGGGCTTGCCGCGTTCACGAAGTGCAGCAGCTTAAATGGCCTTCGCGTTCGCGAGTCCTCCTACGCGTTCGCAACGGCTGCTCCCCCTGGACTTTGCATTCGCGAGCCAATGCTCGCGTTCGCGTAGAAGAAACAATTATCCCCCTTCCCAGGTCACAAGCCTACGCATTCACGAAGGGTAAGGTCCCCATTGCTCCGCATTCGCGACCCAACTACCGCGTTCGTGATGAAGTAAATCCCTCCCAGCCCAGTTCACTCTTCGCGTTCGCGGGAGTGCCTTCGCGAACGCGAAGAAAGGAATACCAGAAACCAACAGAAGTTAAGAAAAATCAGATTTTTCAAAGAACTAAGGTCCGTAGGCTATCCGAAACTCACCCGAGCCCTCAGGGCTCCAAACCAAATATGCACACAAGTCCAAAAACCTCATACAAACTTGCCCGCGCGATCAAAACACCAATTTAACGTCTAGAACTACGAATCATACACCAAATCAAATGAAATTTTGAATAAAACTTTAGAACTTCTATTTTAACAACTGGACGTCCGAATCACGTCAAACCAACTCCGTTTCTCACCAAATTTGACAGATAAATCATAAATATAGTAATGGACCTATACCGAGTTCAGAAACAAGAATACGGATCCGGTATCAAAACCCTTAAACTCTTAATATTTGACAAAAAGCGATAAGTCGAGTTAGGGACATCCGAATTTTATTCTAGGTATACGCCTAGGTTTCAAATCACGATACGGACCCACCGGGACCGTCAAAACACGAATCTGAGTCTGTTTGCTCAAAATATCAACCGAAATCAACTCAAATGGATTTTTAAGGCAAAATTTTATATTTTATCAATTTTTAACATAAAAGCCTTTCGGAAAAATACCCGAATTGTGCACGCAAATTGAGAAAGGCTTAAGGAAGCTATTGGAGGCTTCAAAATACAGAAGTATGGTTTAAAACTCTAGATGACCTATCGGGTCATCACATTCTCCACCTCTAAAACAACCGTTCGTCCTCGAACGGACATAAAAAGGTACCTGGTCTGGTGAAAAGGCGTGGATATCTACTCCGCATGTCCAACTCGGACTCCCAAGTGACTACCTCGACTAACGGACCTCTCCACTGCACTCGAACTGAAAGATAACTCTTAAACCTCAACTGTCAAACCTGCCGGGCTAGAATAGCCACCAGCTCCTCCTCATAAGTCAATTCCTTATCCAATTGGACTGAGCTAAAGTCTAACACATGGGATGGATCACCGTGATACTTCCGGAGCATGGACACTTGGAACACTGGATGGACTGCTGATAAACTAGGTGTCAATGCGAGCCTGTACGCTATCTCACCCACTCTCTCCAGAATCTCAAAGGGTCCAATGTACCTAGGGCTCAACTTGCCCTTCTTTCCGAACCTTATCACACCCTTCATGGGTGAAACCCGAAGCAATACTCTCTCCGGCCATGAATGCAATATCACGAACTCTACAATCGGCATAACTCTTCTTCCTAGACTGAGATATGTGAAGTCGATCCTGAATAATTTTGACCTTATCCAAGGCATCCTGTACCAAATCTGTACCCAACAACCGAGCCTTCCCCAGCTCGAACCATCCAACTGGCCATCGACACTACCTCCCGTATAATGCCTCATAGGAAGCCATATGAATGCTCGACTGGTAGATGTTGTTGTAGGCAAACTCTGCAAGTGGCAAGAACTGATCCCAAGAACCCCCGCAATCTATAACACAAGTGCGGAGCATATCCTCCAAAATCTGAATAGTGCGCTCGGACTGTCTGTCCGTCTGAGGATAAAATGTTGTGCTCAACTCAACCTGCATGCCCAAATCATGCTATACCGCTCTACAGAAGTGCAAGGTGAACTGTCTACCTCGATCTGAAATGATAGACACGGGCACACCGTGAAGACGGACGATCTCGCAGATGTAAATCTCAGCCAACCGCTCTGACTAATAGGTAACCGTCATAAGAATGAAATGCGTTGACTTGGTCAGCCTATCCACAATAACCCATACTGCATCGAACTTCCTCTGAGTCCGTGGAAATCTAACAACAAAATCCATAGTGATACGCTCCCACTTCCACTCAGGAATCTCTAACTTTTGAAGCAACCCACCAAGTCTCTGATGCTCACACTTTACTTGCTGATAATTTAAACACCGAGCTACATAAGCAACTATGTCCTTCTTCATTCTTCTCCACCAATAATGTTGTCGCAAATCTTGATACATTTTGGCGGCACCTGGATGAATAGAATACCGGGAACTGTGGGCCTCCTCAAGAATCAACTCATGAAGTCCATCTACATTGGGCACACAAATATGATCCTGCATCCTCAAAACTCCATCATCCCCAACAGTATCTTGCTTGGCACCACTGTGCCGCACTGTGTCCCTAAGGACAAGCAAATGAGGGTTATCATATTGCCTCTCCCTAATGCGCTCAAACAAAGAAGGCCGAGTGACTGTACAAGATAGAACACGACTGGGCTCTGAAACATCCAACCTCACGAACTGATTGGCCAAAGCCTGAACATCTGATGCAAGCGGGCTCTCACCGATTGGAATGTACGCAAGGCTGCCGATACTCGCCGCCTTTCTACTCAAGGCGTCGACCATATTGGCCTTCCTGGGGTGATACAAGATGGTGATATTATAGTCTTTCAATAGCTCCAACCACCTCTTTTGCCTCAAATTGAGATCCTTTTATTTGAACAAATATTGTAGACTTCGATGCTCCTTGAAAACCTCGCACGACACGCCGTAAAGGTAATGCCTCCAGATCTTCTGCGCATGAACAATGGCTGCCAACTCTAGATCATGAACAGGGTAATTCTTCTCATGGACCTTTAACTGCCGTGACGCATATGTGATCACCATGCCATCCTGCATCAATACTGCTCCGAGCCCAACACAAGATGCATCACAATATACCATATAAGATCCTAAACCAGTGGGCAACACCAACACCGGCGCAATAGTCAAAGCAGTCTTGAGCTTCTGGAAGCTCGCCTCACACTCGTCTGACCATCTGAATGGGGCACCCTTCTGGGTCAATCTCGTCAATGGGGTTGCTATAGACAAAAACCCCTCCACAACTCAACGGTAATAACCCACCAAACCCAAGAAACTCTGAATCTCCGTAGCTGAAGTGGGTCTAGGCCAATTTTGAACTACCTCAATCTTCTTAGGATCCACTTAAATGCCCTCTGTCGATACTACATGCCCCAAGAAAGCGACCGAGTCCAACCAAAACTCGCACTTTGAAAACTTGGCATACAATTGGCTATCTCTCATAGTATGAAGTACAATCCGAAGATGTTGCTCGTGCTCCTCTCGACTGCGGGAGTAGATCAAGATATCATCAATAAACACAATCACGAAAGAATCCAGATAGGGCTTGAACACCAGACTCATCAAATCCATAAATGCTGCTGGGGCATTCCTCAACCCAAATGACATCACTAGAAACTCATAATGCCCATATCGAGTCCGAAAAGCTGTCTTAGGGACATCGGATGCCCTAATCCTCAACTGATGGTAGCTAGACCTCCAATCAATCTTCGAAAACACCTTGGCACCCTGAAGCGGATCAAATAGGTCATCAATCATCGGTAATGGATACTTGTTCTTGATGGTGACTTTGTTCAACTCCCGATAATCTATGCACATCCTCATTGAGCCATCCTTCTTCTTCACAAACAACACAGGCGCACTCTAGGGTGAGACACTAGGTCTAATGAATCCCTAATCAAGCAAATCTTGCAACTGCTCCTTCAATTCTTTCAACTCTGGTGGAGCCATACGGTATGGCAGAATAGAAATGGGCTGAGTGCCCGGAGCCAAATCAATACAGAAGTCAATATCTCTGTCGGGTGGCATCCCTGACAGATCTGCAGGAAACACCTCTGGAAACTCACGAACAATAGGTACTGAATCCATAGAAGGAACCTCCACACTAGAATCGCGGACATAAGCCAAATAAGCTAGACACCCCTTCTCGACCATATGGCGAGCCTTCACATTAGAGATAACCCTACTGGTAGAATGGCCAAGAGTCCCCCTCCACTCTAATCGAGGCAACCCCAGTAAAGCTAAGGTCACCATCTTGGCGTGACAATCTAATATAGCATGATAAGGTGACAACCAATCCATACCCAAGATGACATCAAAATCTACCATATCGAGAAGTAAGAGATCTACGCTAGTCTCAAGACTCCCAATGGTAAGCTCACACAAATGATAGATATGATATACAACAATAAAATCTCTCACAGGTGTGGACACATATACAAGAGCACTCAAAGAATCACGAGGCACAACCAGCTACGAATCAAAGTAGGATGACACGTAAGAGTAAGTAGAGCCTGGATCAAATAGAACTGAAGCATCCATATGGAAAACCGAAACAATACCTGTGATAACAATGTCAAATGACTCAGCCTCAGGCCTAACTGGGAAAGCATAACACTCTGAACCACGTCTCTAGGACGACCTCTAACTGGCTGGCCTCCACCTCTAGTGGCCTGACCTCCACCTCTAACAGCCTAACCTCTACCTCTTGCTGCCTAATTCCTGCCTCTAGCTGGCTGAGAAGGTGGTGAAGCAACCGGTGCCAGAACCATGGCACGGGAACCCTGCTGCTGTGAGCTGCCCAGTGCCCGAGGGTAAAATATAGCAATGTGCCTCGGGTCACCACAAGTATAATATGACCTCAGCTTCTGTGACTGCTGACCCTGAAACTGACCTTATCGACCTGAATAACCACCCTAAAAACTCTGGAGCGGAGGTGCACTAATAAGAGCTAGTGGTGCACTGTAGGCTAGCTGATCGGGATGAGACATATGAAGGCCGCGACCACCTGAAGCACTGTGAGATGCCTGGAGCACTGAATGATACGGCTTCGGAGGATGACCTCTACCAAAGGTACCCCTGTCCCCAGATAAGGCTCCACTGAACCCACCGGAATGACGAGACCTCTTATCATATCCTTGCCCCCTCTCCTGAGCAAGAACCACCTCGATCTGCCTAGCAACATTAGCAGCTGTCTGAAAGTAAATCTCACTAGCGGTCTCCTTAGCCATATGTAGCCTGATAGGGTGAGCGAGTCCATCAATAAACCTCCTCACCCTCTCTCTCTCTCTCACTCTCAGTAGGAAACAGAAGGAGAGAATGATGGGCTAGATCCACAAAATGAGTCTCGTACTGAGTAACAGTCATACTGCCCTGCTGGAGACGCTCGAACTGCATGCGGTAATCCTCTCTCAAAGTTATAGGGAGAAAATTCTCTAGAAATAGTTGTGAGAACTGCTCCCAAGTAAGTGTAGGCGACCCCACTGGTCTGGTCAACATGTAATCTCTCCACCACCTCCTGGCAGAATCCGTCATCTGAAATACAGCAAAATTGACCCCATTGGTCTCAACTATACCCATGTTCCGCAGCACCTCATGGCAGAGGTCAAGATAATCTTGTGGGTCCTCAGAAGGTGCACCACTAAAGTGAACAGGGAAGAGCTTTGTGAACTTGTCCAGTCTCAATAAGCTCTCAGAAGGCATGGCGGGCCTATCACCGGTCTGTACCGCAATAACTAGCTGAACTACCCTAACTGGCGGGGCTGCTGGAGACTGATACTGGGGATCCATCTGCTCAGGAGTGTGAGTAGTGGGAGTCTGTGTTCCTCCCCCAGCCTGAGAGACGGCTGGTGCCACAAGAAATGCACCGGCTTGGGCCACACTCTCCATAAGGCCCACCAAACGGACTAGAGCATCCTGAAACACTAGGGTAGTGATGAACCCCTGCAGGACCTGAGCTGGTTCAACAGGTACAGTATGAGTTGGAACCTCTTCATCAAAATCTACCTGAGGCTCCACTGTTGGTGCTGCTGCTCGAGCTCTAGGCTGAGCTCTGCCTCAGCCTCATCCTCTACCCCTAATAGGAGCTGCTACTGGGGGCTTCAGCTGCTGTCCAGCTGAAGATGTTGCAGGTGTTCTCTCCATCTGCGGGAGGACAAGAATAGAAGCTTTCAATCAGCAATGATAGAATAAAACCGCACGACAGAGAAGAATAGACGTGAAATTTCTTCCTAAACTTCATAGCCTCTGGAAGATAAGTACATACGTCTCCGTACCGATCCTTCAGACTCTACTAAGCTTGCTCGTGACTCGTGAGACCTAAGTAACCTAACCAACTTGTCACGACATAGAATTTCCACCTTCGGGGCCGTGATGGCGCCTAATATTTCACTTGCTAGACAAGCCAACGTTAGAGGATCTTTAAGCCAATTTTCAATCAATTCAATTAAGTAAAACCAATTAAGCCGAAAAGAAACAAAAACAGAATACAAATGACATAAAACCAATAATATCTAAGCACAACCCGGATCTGGAGTCACAAGTTCATGAGCTTCTAGAATCTCTACAAAATAGGGTTTGAAATAAATACAACTATCTCGAATGAAAAGAACAGTAAATAGGGGAAATAGAAGGGGACTTCAAGGTCTGCGGACGCCAGCAGATCTACCTCGAGTCTCCAAATGCTAATCCGAGCTGGTACACCTCACAGACAGCAGGGACCAGTACCAAAATCTGCACAAGAAGTGCAGAGCATAGTATGAGTACAACCGACCCAATGTACTCTATAAGTGTCAAGCCTAACCTCGACGAGGTAGTGATGAGGCTATGACAAGACACCCACGTAATTAAACCTATACATACGGAAATATACATACAAAATAACCGCAAATAAATAATTAACAAATGCAATCGGGAAGGGATATGCAAAATGTATACAAGATACGATAACTACATTAGGGAATAATAACAAAAATCAGTCAATAAACCTTCAATCAACAAAATGAACAAGCATAATGAATAAAATTACACTGCATTACCCTTCGTGCTTTTACTCTCAGCCTCACTATGAAACAGTAATAACGACACGATATCACCCTTCGTGCTTTTACTCTCAATCTCACTATAAAATGATAATTACGGCACGACATCACCCTTCGTGCTTTTACCCTCAATTTCATCATGAAGCAATAGATACGGCACCACATTACCCTTTGTGCTTTTACCCTCAATTTCATCATGAATCAATAAATATGGCACGACGTCACCCTTCATGCTTTAACTCTTAAATACAGCACAACATCACCCTTCGTGTTTTAACACTCTCCCTTACCATATAACAATAGGGAGATTGAATAAGAAATATCAAGTATTCTGTCAACAATTGTTCCATAATACCAATCTCAACTTCAGAAACAATACTCAATTATCACATATAGTTCATAAGTACGGAAAGAATGATCAATTTATCAATTAACTAGTCTAAGCGTGGATATCATGATCAAAGAAAGATATAAATTACAAGAAACAAGTCCCACCCACATGCTTTAACCCAATAACAAAGCATAAGTACTCGTCACCTCACATATATATTGTATCCAACATTTAAACGAGTAGAAAATAGGAAAACAAGTCCTAATCCCTTTAGTCAAGGTTAACCACGATACTTACCTCGCTGCAAAAGTCAATTCAAAGCTCTACCGGAGCCTTTCCCCTAGCATCCGTCTCCAAACTACTCGTATCTAAGCACAATTGACTCAATAATGTCAACTATTGCTAAAGGAATCAATTACAATGCATAAATTTAGAATTTCCACACTTTTCCCCAAAAAGTAAAAAATCGACCCCGGGCCCGCTTGGTCAAAACCTGAGGTTCAGACCAAAATCCATTTTCCCATTCACTCCCGAGCCCGATTATATAATTAGTTTAGGAATCTGACTTCAATTTGAGGTCTAAATCCCTAATTTTCAAAAACCCTCAATACTTTCTAAATCCCTTATTTTCTACCATGGAAGAACAAAGATTAGGGCTTGAAATTAATGGGTGATGTTAGAAATGGAAGAAAATGAGTTAAAGTGTACAAAACTATGAATTGATGTTGATTTTTCTCTTAAAGATCGCCTCTAGGCCGAGCTCTAATGGAGAGTTTATGAAAAAATGCAAGAATCCCGTTTTTGGTCTGTTTTAAGGTCTGGGCGTTAGGCCTTCTTCGCGTTCGCGAAGGGCTTGCCGCGTTCGTGAAGTGCAGTAGTCTAAATGGCCTTCACATTCATGAGTCCTCCCATGCGTTCGCGAAGGCTGCTCCCCACCGGCCTTCGTGTTCGCGAGCCAATGCTCGCGTTCACGTAGAAGAAACAATGATCCCCTTCCCAGGTCACAAGCCTACGTGTTCGCGGGAAGCTGGTCGCATTCGCAAAGGGTAAGGCTCCCATTGCTCCGCGTTCATGACCCAGATACCGCGTTAGCGATGAAGAAAATTCCACCCAACCCAGTTCACTCTTTGCGTTCGCATGAGTGCCTTCGCGAACGCGAAGAAGGGAACACCAAAAACTAGCAGAAGTTAAGAAAAACCAGAATTTTCACCCGAGACTCACCCGAGCCCTCGAGGCTCCAAACCAAATATGCACACAAGTTCAAACATTTAATACGAAGTCGCCCGCTCAATCAAAACACCAATTGAACGCCTAGAACTACGAATCGGACACCAAATCAAATAAAAGTTTCAATAAAACTTTAGAACTTCTATTTTAACAACCGGACGTCCGAATCACGTCAAACAAACTTAGTTTCTCACCAAATTCGATAGACAAATCATAAATATAGTAATGTACCTATACTGGGGTCTGAAACCAGAATACGGACCCGCTATCAACAAAGTCAAACATTGGTCAAATCGTTAAAGTCATTAACCCTTAAACTTTCAATTTTCGACAAAAAATGATAGCTCGGGCTAGGGACCTCCGAATTTGATTCCGGGAATACGCTCAGGTCCCAAATCATGATACGGACCTACCGGGATCGTCAAAATACAGATCCAGGTTTATTTTCTTAAAATATTAACCGAAGTCAACTCAAATAGAGTTTTAAGGCAAAAATTCATATTTTTATCAATTTTTAACATAAAAGCCTTTCAGAAAAATATTCGAACTATGCACGCAAATTGAGGAATACTTAAGCAAGATATTGGAGTCTTAGAAACATAAAAGTAAGGTTTAAAACTCTAGATGACCTATCGGGTCATCACAATTTCATCATCAAATCCTCAAGAACACAAAAATCACCAAAGTTGTGATTTTTCAAGATTGATCTACTAGAGGTAATTCCAATGCTTCAAACTCATTTATTATGAGTAGTTAGAAGTATTTGAAGCATTTGTTACAAGTTTTAATAGTTGAAAGATTGAATTATAAAACTCTAGTTCATGGCATGAATAGTATTTTTGTGAAAATAAGAGAGAAGATGAATAGTAATCTTGGCGATGAAATTGATGAATACAATGAACCTATGGAATTATTTGTTAGCAAAAGTTGGAAGTGATCAACTACGTAATTACCTGAATTGTATATTTTTCAAGTGTTGATTATGGAAGACGATGAATAGTAACTTGGTGGCATTGAACAATTGATGTAGTATCATTAATGACTTCGAATGGGTATTAAAATATAAGAATGAAGTTGAATGGTCTAACATGTAAATCTATTTGGCGATTTGAGTTGTTAGAGGCTTGTAGCCAACTTATGAGCAATATATGGATATTGATCAATATCTTAGGTAATATGTTGATATAATTATGATAGCGACTTGTTGGTGATGTTTGAGCATTTTAATCAACATTGGAATAGTGGAAGAGGATTGAAAGCTTGCGAATGTTAATAAAGCGAAAGCGAGGTAAGTTGATTAAAACTTACTCTACTTGAGGGACTTTCTCTAAAAGCATGTTTCGAGTTAATACATAAGTTGTTTTCAAATGTTTTTTCGTACTTGTGGGGACAAACACGTACGAATGTCTCCATGTACAAAAGTATTATGTTGCATATGTAGTGTCATGCTGTTTTATAAATTTTTATTTAAATCTTGTTGGGAAAATGACACTCAAGGTAAATGTTATAAGTTTTTATAAAAACTTTCGTATTGACAAGAGTATACATATTTGAGTGCTAAAGATAAGTCTTCATGAAAAGTATTCCTTTTGGAAATTGATGAGCAGAATAGTACTTCTGGTATCTTTTAATGATTAATGTTAAATTGCTAAAGGCTTTAACATGTAAAAAGTTATTTATTTAATTTTTGTTCAAATGGTTAAGATTTTTTTTATTAATGTTATGATTTGATAAAAATAGATCCTTTGAGACTACTATGCTATGAATATATGTTTGAAGTATCAAATGTTTTGGGAGTTACTTGTGTTCACTGAGATTGATTTCAGATATATTGTATTCGTCTCCATGAAACTACATGTGCTAGTGTAGGCGTAGATGGCCAATTTGTGGTAGAGATTACGACAAAGTATTGTCCCTCGAGAGGGTACTATTTTGTGCTATTATTAGCATGGTTGAGTCGATTCGTATGGCATTACGATGAGACGACCTGAGCAAGTATGGTATATGATACTTGCCGCTAGGTACATAACCTAGTTGACTTTCTTATGTCGGTGATGGTATAGTACACCCAGTGAAAGGTAAGGATGATTTTCTTATGTTTAGGCCTAAGGAGCCGAAAGTTATTTCAATGACTTAAAGCAAATGAAAATGATTTTGTATGATTTTATCCAAAAGTCTTGGGTTGATATAAATGTTTTAAATGTGTATATTATGGATTATATTTCACTTCGCTTTTATTTAAAATGACAAGTATCATGAATTGATAAAATTACTTATCGTTTTATATCAAATATTGGTGCATTATTTTATAAAGTTTGTCCCAAGAGCTTAAGTTAGAGAGAGTCTATGACACTTATTGAGTACTGTTGTGGTGTACTCAGCTCTTAAGCTCCTCCCCCCCCCCCCCCCCCCCCCCCTCCAGGGCCCTGCTTACTTTACATTTTGCAGGATGAGGTATGATACGTGGCATGCGGTCAGGGTTAGGATAATTCTCTTCCTGAAGTATATGGTGAGGCATCACCCCTATTTTCGTGGTAGCTATCATGTTGTTTCTTAATTTATGCTAGTCGGGTATTAGCCCAAGTGTTTAATTTTATTTGTTGGTATAGAGGCTCCATCAAAGTTGTGAAAGGTTGTAGTAACAGGGTTATACACGACATACATGAAAATATATTTATATTACTCAGTCTCATTGTGATGATCATGAAAGGTGTCATGGATGATTTTGAATTGGAAAATATTTTATCATTTAACATGAAAATGTATATGATTTTCAAGGAGCTTCCGCAGTGATATTGGTTTTCATGCATATGATTTGGGTGCATCACATGATTTGGTTCGCTCGGGTCGGATAGTGTGCCGGGTGCCAGCCACATAGTTTTGGGTCATGACAAACTTGGTATCAGAGCACTAGGTTCTAAGTCGAGTCCTAGGAAGTCTATGGATCCGTGTCAAGTAGAGTCCCTCTTATCGGTGTGTTGCCGGCCACACTTATATCGGGGAGGCTACAATGACATCTAGGGAGTTTCACTTTCTTCATACTCTCGATCATAGATTTGTGCTTGAAGTGAGAGTACGGATTCTCGATCGTATTGATTACCTGTTATGGAAGATATAGAAGTGACGAGAATAAAGCTCAAGGTTCAAGTTATAATACAAAATGCTTGGGATAATAGCCAGAAAGTGTCAGATTTGTTCAGAATGGAAAGATAAGTTGAGAATAGATTGGGACTGATACGTCAACACGTATGACTTTGGTCAATAAGAATTATCAGTCGAATATGGAGAAATCATGAAAGAAAATAAGGTGATGATGTAAGCTATTATTGTCAGGATGGTGTCATGACTTATAAAATTTCTTACTAAAGGATACGAATAAGGGCACCTATGTTAGACCCTAGATTTCAATTCAAGATTATTGGTCAAGATGTTGGAACGACTGTTTACTATGGTAATCAGCATTAACGAGTTTAGCAAAAGTACAAAAAGCATATTGTAAATGATGTTGCACCTTAAATTATCATGAAAATATATAGAGAGGCGATATGGATCTAACTGATAAGTGAATATGAATCAGTCAAGTTTGTGGCGAACATAGTATGATTCATAAGAAGTATGGCATAGTTAAGACAGTGTCAATAATGACCAAAGACACCTTCCCAAAAAAAAGGACTTCTTGATCATCCGAAAAGGGAATGTTACAAGACGAGAGTGATGACCCTTAATTGTACTTGACATCAGGTTTCCCCTAAGCATGATAGGTTATCGTCATGATGGTGTCATATGTAATAGAAGTGGCACACAAGAAATAAAGTTTCACGTGTAAGTACGAGTTGAGGATAGGCGAAGCATTCCATATGTAAAAGATGGGCATGACAACCTTGAGTTCCTCCAGATGATGAATGTGATACAAACAAAAGTCAATCTCTAATTATGCATACCAAGGTATGCGAGGATAAAGTATGTGAATTTAAATGGGTAAGCATGAAAATATTAAGGCATGAGATGCACAAAGGGCATAATCTTGGAGGTTATAAAAAGCAATATAGGTTGTTAGAGAAGGGAAAAAATAATGTGGAATGATAATCTTGAGTTTTTCTAGTCGAGGTATGTCTTATTTTATTCTGTTGAAATGATGAAAAATTGAGATTTTCCAAGAATGATCTCAAAGCAACTCTATAAGTGCCCAATATTGAAAGAGCAGTTAACTTGTGAGTGAATGGATCCTAATGATTGTCACGGCCCGAAATTCCCACCATCGGGACCATAATGGCCCCTAACATTTTACTTGCTAGGCAAGCCAACGTTAGAGAATCATTAAACCAAATCCTTATTTCCATTCAGTAAATAACGATAATTAGCAAAGATGAAATATAGTAAGTGCGGAATAATATAAAAATTGTATTAATTACTACCACTCGGATCTGGAGTCATAATTCACGAGCATTCTAGAATTCACTACAATTAATAGTCTGAAAGAAATACAACTGTTTGGATGAAAAAAACAATAAAACTAAAAAGATAGACGGAGAATTCAAGGTCTGTGAACGCCGGAAGATCTACATTGAGTCTCTGGATAGCGGGTCCAATAGCTAAAATCTCGATCAACCCGAGCCGGTACCAAAATCTGTACAAAAAGTGCAGAGTGCAGTATCAGTACAACTGACCCCATGTACTGGTAAGTGTCGAGCCTAACCTCGATGAAGTAGTGACGAGGCTAAGGCAAGATACCTACAAATCAACCTGTACAATTTAACAATGTATATACAAATAACAGTAATGAAGAGCTAGACAGGAAATATCAGGAGGGGGAAACATGCTGGGGGAAATATGAGATAAAGAACTACAACAGAATGATAGCTGGAACAACCAATGTACTGTGAATCAACAAGAACGGAAAATATAGTAAAGGAAAAATGCACGGCATCACCCTTCGTTCTTTTACTTTCAATCTCACCATAAAATCAATAAAAACAGCACGGCATCACCCTTTATGCATTAACTCTCATATCATGGCACGACATCACCCTTCGTACATTAACACTCACAATATGGCACAACATCACCCTTCGTGCTTTTACACTCACAATATGGCACGGCATCACCCTTCATGCATTAACACTCTCCCTTACCATAATGCAATGAATAAATAACAACATGGAGATAGAATAACAAGTACAAATCTTACTTCAACATTTGGTTCCACAATATCAATCTCAACTTTGAAATAAATACTCAATTATCACCAGAAAATCCGTAAACGTGATAAGAACGATCAATTTAACAACACTAGTATAAACACGTAGAAATTAGGCATAGGAAAGAGACAATATTAGAAAAAAACGGGAGAAACAGGGACAACAGGTAAATTGGCGGCGCATAAGTACTCGTCACCTCACATATACGCCGCTCACATGAATTTCACAAAACAAATAGTCTGAGGTTCCTAATTTCCTCGAGTCAAAGTTAGACACAATACTTACCTCGCTCTGAAGGCCACTTAATACTCAATCATAGCCTTTTTCTCTAGAATCCACCTCCAAACCACTCGTATCTATTCAAAAACGACTCAATAATATCAAATAATGCTAAAGGAATTAATTATATTGCATAAATTTAAATTTTCCAAACTTTCCTCCAAAAAGTCTAAAATCAACCCCAGGCCCGCTTGGTCAAGACCTGAGGTTCAGACCAAAATCCATTTACACATTCACCCCCGAGCCCGGATATATAATTGGTTTTGAAATCCGACCTCAAATTGAGGTCTAAATCCCCAAATTTCTGGGTTTCTACCCAAACCCCTAATTCTACCATGAAAACTCTAGATTTTTGGTTGAACATTTATGAAATGAAATGGGTAATTGAAAGAAAATGGTTTAGAATCACTTGCCAACACTTTGGGGAAGAAATTATCTCTTGAAAATCGCCTCTAGCCTGTTTGTTTTATGAAAAGTTGGAAAAATGGCTTAATCTCGTGTTTGATTTTGTTTTAAGTACTGGGCGACAGTGTTCATCACATTCACGAGAGCACTGTCGCGTGCGCGAAGAGTATAGGCTGCCAAGCTTTCGCGTTCGCGAGACCTTGTTCGCGTTCGCGTAGGCTACGCCCCTTAGCCTTCGTGTTCGCGAGACATTGCTAGCGTTCGCGATGAAGGAAAGACTGACTCCCCTCTCCCCAGTGCCTAACACTACGCATTCGCGAAGTTTAACTCCCCCATCGCTTCGCGTTTGCGACCAAGCCTTCGCGTTCGCCCAGAAGAAAATTCCAGCCTGACGAGCTTACACTTCGCGTTCGCGAGAGAGCCTTCGCGAACGCGAAGAAGGATATACCAGAACACCTGCTGCAGCAAAATACCAAATTCTTTTAAGTCCAAAACATCCCGTAGCCTATTCGAAACTCACCCGAGCCCTCGGGGCTCCAAACCAAACATGCACACAAGTCTAAAAACATCATACGAACTTGCTCGCGGGATCAAATCGCCAAAATAACACCTAGAACTACGAATTTAGCACCAAATCAAATGAAATTCTCAAGAACACTTTAAATTTTATATCCTCTCAACTGGACGTCCGAATCACGTCAAATCAACTCCGTTTCTCACCAAATTTCACAGATAAGTCTTAAATATTATAATGAACCTGTACCGGGCTCCGAAACCAAAATACGGACCCGATACTAAAAATGCCAAACATCAATCAATTCTTAAAAATAATTAATTTTCAAACTTTTAATTTTCATCAAAAATTCATAACTCGAGCTAGGCACCTCCCAATTCGATTCTGGCCATACGCCCAGGTCCCATAATTCGATATGAACCCACCGGGACCGTCAAAACACGGATCCAGGCCTGTTTACCAAAAATATTGACCGAAGTTAACTAAAATCAACTTTTAAGGAAAATATTCTTATTTTCATCAATTTTCAACATAAAAATTTTTCGGAAACACGCCCGGACTGTGCACGCAAATTGAGAAGGGTAAAAATAAGATTTTTAGGGCTTAAGAGCGCAAAATCGAGTTCTAAAGCATAAGATGACCTTTTGGGTCATCACATTCTCCACCTCTAAAACAACCGTTCGTCCTCAAACGGACATAGAAAAGTACCCGAGCTGGTGAAAAGGTGGGGATATCTACTCCGCATATCGGACTCGGACTCCCAAGTAGCCGCCTCAATAGGTTGACCTCTCCACTACACTCAAACTTAAGGGTAACTCTTTGATCTCAACTGGCGAACTTGTCGGGCTAGAATAGCCACTGGCTCCATCTCGTAAGTCAAATCCTTGTCCAACTGGACAGAGCTGAAATCTAACACATAGGACGAATCGCCGTGATACTTTCGAACCTCATTACACTCTTCATGGGTGATACCCGAAGCAACACTCTCTTCCCGACCATGAATGCAACATCGCGAACTCTGCGGTTGGCATAACTCTTCTGTCTGGATTGGGCTATGGAAGTCGATCCTGAATAATCTTGACCTTATCCAAGGCATCATGTACTAAGTCTGTGCCCAACAACCAAGCCTCTCCCGGCTCAAACCACCCAACTGGCGACCGGCACCGCCTACCATATAATGCCTCATAAGGAGACATCTGAATGCTCTACTGGTAGTTGTTGTTGTAGGTGAACTCTGCAAGGGGCAAGAACTGATCCCACGATCCTCCGAAGTCTATAACACAAGCGCGGATCATATCCTCCAAGATCTAAATAGTACGCTCGGACTGCCCGTCCATTTGAGGATGAAACACTATGCTCAACTCAACCCGCGTGCCTAACTCACACTGTACTGCCCTCTAGAAATGCGAGGTGAACTGCGTACCTCGATCTGAAATGATGGACACCGTGAAGACGGACGATCTCACGAATGTAAATCTCTACCAACCGCTCCAAAGAATAGGTAACTGTCATAGGAATGAAGTGCGTTGACTTGGTCAGCATATCCACAATTACCCAAACTGCATCGAACTTCCTCTGAGTCCATGGGAGTCCAACAACAAAATCCATAGTGATACGCTCCCACTTCCACTCATGAATCTCTATCTTTTGAAGCAAACCACCAAGTCTCTGATGCTCGCACTTTACCTGCTGGCAATTTAGGAACCGAGCTACATATACAACTATGTCTTTCTTCATCCTCTTCCACCAATAATACTGTCGCAAGTCCTGATACATCTTAGTGGCGCCCGAATGAATAGAATACCGAGAACTGTGGGCCTCCTCAAGAATCAACTCACGAAGTCCATCCACGCTAGGCACACAAATACGACCATGCATCCTCAAAACTCCGTCATCTACAACAGTAACCTGCTTGGTACCACCATACCGCACTGTGTCTCTAAGGATAAGTAAATGAGGATCGTCATCCTGCCGATCTCTGATATGCTCAAACAAAGAAGACCGAGCAACTGTACAAGCTATAACACGACTGGGCTCAGAAACATCCAACCTCACCAACTGGTTAGCCAAGGCCTGAACATCCAATGCAAGCGGTCTCTCACCCTCTGGAATATATGCAAGGCTACCCATACTAGCCGATTTTCTACTCAAAGCATCGGCCATCACATTGGCCTTCCCGGGATGATACAATATGGTGATATCATAGTCTTTCAATAGCTCCAACCACCTTCTCTGCCT